>VZTO01017857.1:57043-103243 GCA_013400615.1 Syrrhaptes paradoxus
TTTTTTTTTTTTTTTTTAGTTTCACCTCTCCTCTTCTCCTGCAGGAATGAAGCGAAAGACACAAGGAGGAAGGGTGGAAAAAAGAAGAAAAGGAAGGAGAAGAGGGAGATGAAGGCGGGGGGGGGGAAGCACACAACTAATAGAATATGCAAGAAAGGAGAGAGAGAGGAGAGGGGGAGAGAGAGGGGGGGAGAGAGAGAGAGAGGGAGAGAGAGAGAGACCCAAAAAATGAATGCGTTTAAACGGGAAGCCTAGCAGAGCAATGTTTCCGAAAGGGGGATCTGCGCGAATGTCTGTATATAGTGAACTTTGACACTACTATTGAAACTGACACGTTTCTATGGAGATCGCTGCCTTATATGGAGCTCGTGTCAAGGAGCCAAGAGAAGGGCTGCTGGCAACTGATAATCAAAGGCGACTGACTGGTCAGAGCCCTGAATTGGGGGGAGACAAAATGGGGAAGCTAAGGTTAGCCAAGCCTCCTTCACTCCATTGGTTAACCCCCCCGGCGTTCACCCCCCTCCTTCCCCTCCTTTTTTTTAATTTTTTTTAAGTTCTTCACTACCTCCTGATTGGGAGGGGGAAGGGAGGGGAGGGAAAAGGGGGGGGGGGGCAATGAAGGAGGGAGGTTAGAGGGAGGGGACGTAGAAGGGATTCTTCTGACAAGCACAATTTACATTGAGATCGCCCTGCGCTGCTATTTACTTTGAGACCTGATTAGTATGGGTCGTCTACGGTCTCTCTCCCCCCCTCACTCACATCGATAGAGGAGGATGCATTGCGATAGGCAGAAAGGGGGAATTAAAAGGGAACGTTGTGGGCTCCCCGTGAAAAGTTGGTGTGTTTCCCCTCCCCCCCCCCCTTTTTCCCCCTCCACGTCTGAAATCGGGATTTCTCTCTCCCTTTTCCAATTGAAAAAAACAAAACAAAACAAAACAAAACAAAAAACCCCCAACCAAACAAAAAAACAAACCACTCCGGTGTTTTTAATGGTGGGGAAAAACACGGAGGAGCTAGCGTGCTTATTCGCGCACACTTGCACACACACACACGCACACACACTTCCACTCACATATTTCCATCTCTCCAACCTCCCCATTCCGCTTTGGGCTATTTTTGACCAAAAGTCCCTCACCCCTCATTCCTCACCTAATACACCCTCCCTCTCCTCACCGCCCCGCTGCCCTCCTCTCTCCCCGGGTGCCAAATCACCACTTCCCTCCCCTTTAATTCTTTTAATTTTATTGTGGGGGGGCGGAGCAGCCAGCACAACCCCAAACAGAAACACCCCCCACTCGAACCCTCTCCTTCCCCAAAAATGAGTTGCTCCGTGGGGCTGGAGGGGATGCACAGGGGGTAGGGGGCTGGTCCCCACCACCTCCGCTCCCCTCCGCGGCCCCGGCGGCGGCGGCACGGAGCGGGAATCGCTGGCTCCGGCTGCCATCTAGTGGGCACCGAGCCTCGGGCCCGGGAGAGACCGGGGAGGGGGGACGTGGCGGGGGTCTTTTGAGCTTGTCTGAGGCCTTTCATCCACCCCCCCTTCTTCTTCTTTTTTTTTTTTTTTTTTAAATAGACCAGTTTTTCTTTCCATTCTTTATTTCTAATAGAAAACTTGAGAGAATAATCCCTGTCTTTCTAAATTCTGTCGCTTCTTTCTGCAGTCCTGGAAAGCTTTCCCTTCTGACAGAGGTCTAAAATTTGAAAGACTAGCTTTGACAAAGAAGAAACAAACTGTAAAAAAAAAAAAGAAAATCACCCCCTCCCCACCCCACACACAACTCGGTATCCTGCCCTTCTCTTATCTCCCATAAAAGTTTATAATCAGGTTGGAAGCTGGGGAAAAAACCTGCGGAAGGAAAGGGGATGAAATATGACAGAACTTCTATTGTGTTGTGTTGGTTTTTTTTTGTTTGTTTGTTTTGTAAAGAGATGTTGCTTTCATTAAAAAAAAAACAAACAACTATCAACTTTGATGTATGATGATCACAATTTCTTTTTTTCTCCTTCTTTCCCTGTCAGCTCTGAAATCTGAGCCTGGGAGCCGGCTGGACAGGAGAATCCTTCATCATTTTTCTGAGATGAGAATAAACGCTTGATTTTGTCCCGAAATAATGAAGAGATTTTCAATGAGTCCCTTGGCCAAGCCGTCTCTATTGTATATTGCATTGATAAAAAGGATGTTATTGACTATGCAACAGTAGGCTCCTTTCCTCTCTCCCTCTTTCCAAATAAACTCTCGGTCCTGTCTCTTGGTCAGTGAAAAGGTGAAACGAATAAGATTAAACGGACAAAAAAAGCAAGCTCGGTATGTATATCATCTAGATCTTACTCCCCAGACTGTGAAGAGACAGGGAGTAAAAGAGGCACAGCAAGGCACGGAGAGAGAGGGAGGGAGAGAGAGAGAGACAGAGACACAGACACAGACAGAGGCAGAAAAGCCTGAGAGAAGGTGGACGGACCCAGCAACCGCAGCCCCGGCTCCCCCCGGACCCTGTTCCCTGCCGCCGGCCCCGGTTCCCCGGCCACGCCGGGACACCCCAGGCAAGTCGCCGCTTCTTTCCTCGGGGTTTCGGGGCTGAGGGAGGGTAGCGAGGCCGCGGCATTTGGCGGGGAGACCTTCCCCAACTCCCCCCCCCCACCCCCGTCCCTTTCCCCAGGGCTGCACCCCTCGGCGTCCCGTTATTTGGAAGGGATGTAGAGGCGCTTAGGCTTCATTTTATCCCGAGGTTTTCTCAAACCCTCTTCCTCCCCCCCTCCCCCGAAAAGTGTATGGGTATTTCCACTACACACACGCACCCCCCACACCTCTTATAGCTGACCCACGCCGGTTTTGCAAAGCACGGACCCCACACCGATGCCGAGCAAAAGTTCCAGTGCTGGCAGGGAAAGTCTACGCGTCCTAAAGGCTCTTCTCTTTTCACTTGCTCTGCTTGTTATTTGATCAACCTAATGAAAAGATCGATGGCAGTTCTGTTTATCTGCGTGATAGTGTCAACAGATTAAAGGGGGGCAGCAATCAGATGCTTCCCAGTCAGGTTTAGGCTCGACTGCAATCAGCAGGAAGCCTAAACCCGCTCAAATTGCGTTGGTTTTGGGTGGGGGGGCGTATTTTCTCCTCTCGGCTGGCTGTTAAAACGCTTGGTGGTTTTCCTTTGCTGCGTGCTGGGGGAAAATGGAGTGTCAAATGTGTTGGGTTTTTTTGTTTGCTTGTTTGTTTGGGTTTTGGTGTGTTTTTGTTTNTTTTTTTTTTTTTTTTTTTTTTTTTTTTTTTTTAAAAAAAGGCCCATACGTGAAGGGCCGGTGAAGTTTGCGGGAGTCCCGAGGAAAAAAATCCCGTCTGCGGCATCCTGTGGTTGTGTAGGAGCCTGGGGAGGGAACCGGGACGGAGGGCATCTATCAATAAAAGTAGCCCTCATGCCTCAGCTGGCCAGGTTAAAGCACCAGTTCAATCGATGGGAAGTATTTTCTCCCCCCGACACATTACAGGGACACTTAAAAGCGGTCACAACTCACGTTTAATTGGGAAATGAGCTTTGGTGCTCTCTAACCTCTGTGGAGCTGGAACGGGTAGAGGAGACAGCACTGGGGCCTTGCTCAGACTTAATTTTCCTCCAGACCCTGCTTTCCCCAGGCCAAGGTCCAGGCTGGGTTGTGAAAGCGGAAGAGCTCTGGGAAAATTTAGGGTTTAGATTCCCCTCCCTCTTTCTGTTGTCTCTCTTTTCTTCCTCCCTGGTGTAACCCAACCCGGGACGGCACTGACTATGCAGCCCTTCTTGTCCCCTCTGGGAAGGAAAGGTTCCACTGGACATTAGTGATCACAACTTCTAAATGCTATTTCTGGCCAGGAGGGAGGCGAGGAAAGGGGGGC
Source organism: Syrrhaptes paradoxus (assembly GCA_013400615.1). Lineage (NCBI taxonomy): Eukaryota > Metazoa > Chordata > Aves > Pterocliformes > Pteroclidae > Syrrhaptes > Syrrhaptes paradoxus. The sequence goes on from VZTO01017857.1 coordinate 60,912, forward strand.
TAGAGTATAATATAAAACTCAATTGAAGATATTATTATTATTATTATTATTATCATCATCATCATCATCATTTTGAAAGTGGCAGGGCTGCATGGAAGCTGAGAGCTAAAATCCATAGCCGGTATTTTCTAAATCAAATGTTAATTGCCTGCTTCATATGCCAAGCTCCACAAGGCAATACATACATATATATATAAATAGACACACATGAACATATGTATAAACATGCATATATATATATATATATACATGTGCACACTCATATATGGGAAGGGGCGGATGCAGGACAATAAATGCACAGACTGCTGTCACAGGGCACAGCGAGCAGCTCTGATGTGCAAAAAATGTCCCTGTTGCTCCCGATTTTTAGCATTTTTAGCTGTCCCCTGCCCTGACCAACAGACACCTCCAAGCCAGGATGCTGTAAAACCAGAAGGGGGTCCCTGCTGCAGCTCTTGGTTGGAGCTGTGGGGGTGGCACCTTTGCTGGGCCAGGCTGGCTGCAAATGGGTTGTGACTGGTCACACTGGGACCTCCCCAGTCTCTGTTGTGTGTCCTGGCCCTGCTGCCTCACCAGAGCCCCTGCAGCCAGGCTGGGGGTGGTAGTGCCAGGCCAGGCCTCGGCAGCCGGTGGTGCCCAGCCAGTCCTCATTTCCCATCAGTGTTTCTGGGGCCTTTCCTCACAGACCTTTTTTTTCATTCTTTTGCCTTTTTTTTTTCCCTTGTTTTGCCTTTTTTTTCCCTTTTTGCTTTCTCTTATTCCTCCCTTTTCCCTCCCTGCCCCCCCGGGCCAGACCTGAAGGACGACCAAGTTCTTTGAGGAGTGCCATACAAGATGTATGGGCTGGAGGTAGTGCTTTAGGACGGGTAGTGGTCGCACCCTGCCCCAGGAAAGTGGTCTCTGGGGGGTTACATCACCCTGGGAAGCCAGAGGGGGTAGGGGGGATGGGCTGGCCCCTCTGTGGGGGGTCTGGGCTGCTTGTTCCCTGCAGCCTGCAGCACCTGCCTGGAGATGCCCTGTGGGATGTACATCCTGGAGGTGCTTTGTGCAGACCCCCACTGCTTTCTAAAGGAATACCAGTGAAATGGAGAATCCTCCACTCCCCTCCTGGCCTCCAGGTTGGGCATCTGTCCTCTACCCTCCAGGTATTGCTGTCACTATTGCCAAAGCCCATCAAAGGCCATGTCAGCACATCCCACTGAAGGCAGCTGGCCTTGGGAAAAAGGGGTCTCCACCTTTTCCTGTTCAGCTTGCCCCCCCTCCCCACCCCAGGCCACCCCATCACACATATCCTTCCTTATTTATCTATTTCTTAAAAAAGAATTCCTGGGAGTAGACTCCTTCCCTTCCACGTCCCCCCAAAACAACCTCCTGGAGTCGCAGCCTACATCCTTGTGTTGCCTGCAGGGTCTACATATCCCAGTGGGTCCCACAACCCCCAGGGAGAGGGGGTAGGAGTGTGTCTGCTCCCTCCAAACCCCTCTGTGGTTCACTTTCTCCTCCTTGCCCTCTGCATGTGCTTAATCCGAGGCGTGACCGCCCTTCCCCTCCTTGCATGCCGCCTGCTTCCGAAGAATTATTTCAGATTGACAAAAAAGCGCCGTGACAGCAGTCCCCCCGATCCACTTCAACCCCACCTTCGCCTCGGGAAGGCAATCTGCCGTCCCAACAGCCTCCCCAGCAGCAACGAGCTGCGGTTTTGTCATTTGTTAGCACTCAAAAAGTACCGGGCTACAGTGCCAACTCGAAAGCACGGAGCTGAATCACAACTTTTGTGCTCGCCATCCATCCAAACAGAGACGGCTGAGCATCCGAAAGTTTTTTTTTTTTGTAGTTTAAAAAAAAAAAAGAAAAAAAAATCTATGCCTGGAAGTGAAAAAAACCTCAGCACTCAAAGCAAAACACCAAAACCACGTCTGCGTGGGGAGGGAAAACACCCAAACTGAAGGCCACTTGTCTTAACAGCGTAAAGAAGCATGGCAATTCTAAAGTAGTGATCCAGGAAAAAAAAACCAACCAAAACCCAAAAAACCAACCATGACCTCTTGATGCAAATCAAACCTTCCTCTATAAGGCAAATCTGGGAATAATTTTCAACACACACTGGTGAATCCAGGACCAAATATTTGCTTTTGGCACAGATAAAGCTGCGGTGATTTGAGAACCGAAGCCAAGAGAAACAAAAAGTGTACAAAAGCCACTAACACGAGGCTTTGTGTTAGAACACCTCTGGCTGTATTTTAAAAACCCCGAGCTTCTGTTAATGGATAGAAATTGAGCGTTATTTATCAATCCGAATATGTGCTGGAGCTTTTTTTTTTGATGAAGAGCTGACGTTTGGGAAACGAGTTGGAAAGTTGTGAGACTTGTCCTGACAACGCCATCGGCTGCAGTATATAATAATTCCCTTAACAGTTACCTGTCAGAGATCCCATTTCTTTTACTGTCCGGGATGAGTCCGTCAGGAGTAGATTCGAGCTGGACTTTTCTCCGCAGACCGGGTCCAAGACTTTTTTAAGAATTTAACGTCACTTTGTCCCCCAGCGTCCGAGATAAAACGATGCAAAGGTGTGGGTTTTTATTTTATTTTTTATTTTTTTTTTATTTTCTGGGGAAAGTGCAAGCTGGTTAACAACAGTAGCGATATAATAATATTTACCTCTTCAGGAGCTAATCTGAGTAATAAACCTTAGCGTTTCACTTAAACTGTCAGGAGTAAAGATATGTTTATAACAGCGAATTCTGTCTGCGTGGGGAGGACAAGGGATGGGCTTTAGATAAAAAAGTTTAAACTAAACAGAATAAATACAGCAAATCGCTCCAACCCGACACAAAAGCTGTAAATGACTGCTTATGTATTTTACCACACAAAGGCTTTTTTTTTTTTTTTAATATTATTATTATTCACACGTTTCTAGAGGTGAAGCCCGGACATATCCAACGGTGTCGTTAATAAGGTATACAAAATTGCTTGATCCTACCAAACGGGGTTGAGTTATATGTTTTATTGTTAACCCCTTGCACCGAATCTTCTGAAACTGAAAGGGAAAAAGGAAAGTGCTTTTGTCCGACTTGATCCTTGGCTATTCTGGGGCTCAGATTGGTGTGAAAGGGACGAGGAGGTCACTTGAAATCTCCTTTTATCTACTCCTATTTTCTCTATGGATCAGCAACTTTGAATAGACACCATCTAATCGCTCGTAATGGAAAAAAAGAAAAAAAAATAAGAAGGGGGGGGGGGGCTGTGTGTGTGTGTGTATGTACTCTAGAAGTAACGAAAATGCTTTTGCTCGAGGGCTGCCTGGCCAGAGGGGCGTGTACCCGTGGGTGCGTGCATTCAGGGACCCGCGTGGGTAGTCCCTTGAAGACAGCCTTTACCGTGCGAGGAACTTGCGCGCACGCGGACGGCTACGCGTGTCCTCTTCCTCTCTGCGCACCCCACGGGGCAGGGTACCCCCTGCCCAGGTTTGGGGGGCGGGAGGAGGGCTGGAAGGGCAGCTCAGCGCACCAGAGACCCCCGACCAGTAAGGACCCTTCCCTAGAGGTGATGCTCGGAAAAGCGGCCCGACGTTATTTTCCCTCTCTGACCCCGGGATTTTGGTAATTTGCATTTACTGAGGGTGCCAGGTCTCGGAGACACCCCCAGCCGCCGGGAGAGGGTGGGTTTTGGAGGGGGCTGCCTCCCTTCGGTGGGCAACCGACTCCGCTTTGCTGTTGTGCAGGCGGCGGCGGGGGTGCTCCGCGGTTTTCTGGGAGTCATTTTGACAAGGTTGTTTTCTTTTTGGTTTTGTTTTTTTTTTTTTAGGCTATTTTTTATTTTTAAAGGAAAAAGAGCGGCGGACGAAATTGGAGGCCGCTGTCAAATAGAAAAAGCTTTGTTCTTGAGGCTCAAGACAGGGCACTATCTGTTTTCCCTCCTAGCCGCTCGTAAATTGGCGTTTCTTTTCTCAGTCTGGGATGCTTTCGCTGTAAATTCCTTCAAGTGACTACTTTGTTGCTAAGGCTACAAGTTCCCCACCCCAACACACAAAATCTTTTCCACTCCAGGACCAGCTCAAGTCCTGGGCAGAAGTCTTGACTTAAGAGACCTCCTTCAAACTCACTCCTTGGAGTGCCTCCCCTGCTAAAATACCTGACAGAATCTGCGTTTCAACCCAAGGACTGTACAGCCCTCTCTTTTCTCCTCCGTTCCGCTGTCCCCTCTTTCTCTCTTGTGGTGTGATTTTCTGGGGACTTCTGGTTGAATAGATGGCGAGAAGACTACCCCACTCCAATAAGGATTAAATTAAGTAGAAGAAATTCAGCCGGTGTATATTTTGAAACTCCGATGGGGCGTCAAACCGATGTTTAACACATTTTTTCCACTCACTGTGCACAAAGTACCCCCACCTCCTTGTTTAATTTTTCCACTCTCGAGGAGGAGGAAATTTCGCGGGGAGTAGGGAGAACAGAAAAGGTCTCCCCCGACCCTATGATCTGTCCCCATCCTTCTGTACCATGGGAAAAGGCAGGGGGAGCACCGTGTCCCCAGTCAGCGGCACCTGCGAGTTGGGGTGCTGGGGCGGGTCATCCAAGCTGTCCCCAAACGCAGAGCTCGGGTGGAAGGGGAATGAGTTGTTTTTTTTATTTTTTTTTATTTTTATTTTTTTTAAGCAAGATCACTCTTTTCCTTCCTCCCCACCGCCCTCGCCATCCCGGTTGGCTGCAGTGGCAGAGAAAGTGGGATTTTATCACCACGGCTCAGCAGAGTTGACCCATGTTTTTGTGAACCGCTTGAGCCCTCCAGCACTGCCAAGATGGGAGAGGGTGGTTCTCCTGGATGAAAAAAATATAAAATCCCAGCACCAGAGACGCTCGTCGCCTGAAAAATTTAAGCATGGATTGGTAAACGTTTGTAAATGCGGACAGAAATGAATAAATAAACCTCAAAATAGGTAGTTTGGGGTGTAATAGTTTAGCAGGACTAATTGCAGACAATGGAGCTGAAATGACTTTTCCAATTAACTGCTGGTTGGAGTTTAGTTGGAGGAACTGTCAGCTCTAGCGATGGGTAATTGCTTTATTGCTCACAAAACTATCTTCTATTTAGAACATATGTGCTAATTACTCTGGATGGGCGTCGGAAAAGAGACTATAAATCTATTAGCACTTTAAAAAGTCTAGGCTACTTGTAAGCGACCAAACTCCCTTCCTTGGCGCGCTAAGGGAGAGATTCGCACACGGAAGATGGTCTTTCCAGAAAATAAAAATAAAATAGAATAAACAGATGCGGGCACATGTACGCTGGGTATATTTGTGACTTCCGAGTGGGGGAAGACTGGTCATCTCAGAGCGAGGAAAGCCTCTTTCTATAGCCCAAACTAGTGCAAGAAATCACTGTCATTAAAACCGGTTTTCCTCTTTAGCCTTGCACTATTGCCCCCCCCGCCCCCAAAATAAAAAAAAGAGATTAGTTTAGAAATCTTTTAATTGGATTACTCCGGAAAAATTAATCTCCTTTAGGCTCGCTAAATTAGTGTACCAAATATTTGGAATTAATTCGGTGCCACAAAAAAAAAAAAAAAAAGGCATCCGGGATGCCTTTTTCTCGGAGTAGCGAGGAAAAGGGACAGGTAGGCAGGCACGGAAGGTGACATTTTACCGAACGCATCCGTGTCCCCTCACAGCTCTCCATGCATATTCATTGCTCTATATGTCTCATCGTACCGCATAAAATCGCTATTGTATAGGAGATAAACAGAATTATTTGTTGGACTGTGCTATGAAGCAGAGCTCCAGCGCGTCGTGGAGAGTTTAGGGTGAAAAAAAAAATAAACCCAAAACCAAACAGAAAAACAAAGAAAATCTTTCGGCAACCCAGGGAGGAGATCCTCAGGCGCCGGGGTCTGAAGGAGCATCCCTGGCCCGAAACTTTTTCCCGCGACACCCGCTCCCGGCTCCCCCGCTGCTTTTACCTCCCTGCGCGGGTACGCACCCCCTCCGCGGCCGCGCAGCTCTCTGCCCGCCTGCGCGCAAGCTCCCATCCGGCCCCACTCGCCGGGGGAGGAGGTGTCTCCCGGGGGGTCTGACCCGGGACCCCCTGCGCTTTGAGGAACCTCCCCATCATCCCGCACACACCGCAGGGCTGGGGAGGATTCCGCAGTTTTTCAGCCCAATTTAGCGGCAGCCCCGTGAGGTGTGGTTTGTTTGGGGGGGGGGAAGAGGGAGAGGGGATAAAGGCGTAACGACTTGACAGGTAGACGGTGGTAGATCTTAATGTACTCTCTACTCCCTCCCCCTCGCCCCCGCCTTCATCTCTCAGCTAAAAGAGCAATAAAGCCGCTTTCATTTATTTATTTTTTTGCTTGTTTATTTTTCCCCGAAGGCAACGAACCTGCGGCTCGTTCCCGGTGATTTATACGCAGGATGTGTTCGGAGTCCTCATGGCCGGAGAGGGGGGAGTAGGGTGGGGACGGAGATGGGAAGCTGGAACAGGAGACAGGTCTGCTGGTGTGAACCCGCGGGTGTGCGGGGGTGTGTGTGTGCGCGCGCGCGCTGATGCTCAGGGTGGGCAGGTGAGATGGTAGCACGGCGTGGGCACGATCCCAGTACGAGGATGAGGAGGACTTTTGACCTCCTGAGCACTGGACCTTCTCGGAGCAGTGGGGAAGTAAAGTCTCACCCCAGACGTAAATCCCAGCCCCTCTTCTAGGGGTCCGTTGCTCCAAGCACCTCCTTAATTGGCGCGTGCAGCTTCCCAGTCAGCGTTGAATTTTTCGTGACGGCCGTTATCCGACCATGAAACGCCGGGTGGGATTATCTGCGTTTAGTAATACCTGTGACAGGGATGCACGCACTGAGGGAAAACTCGACACGCGTGAGATCCCCGCGTGAAAGTGCCCAAGCAGCTCGCAATTTCCAGCCGGACTTCATGTACTTACTAAACAAACCCTGTAGTGTGCAGTGAATTAATTATTCTGGTCCTGACAGACATCAGACCGGGTCCCCCCCTCACATTGTACCCCTCCCTCGGGTTTATCCCGGGTGCGCACAGGTAAAAGTTATTCAGTCCTCTGCTGTTGCTAAACAGATTTAATACACGTTGACAGAGTCCTTCTCCCTCCTCGCATGACGCTAAGTGAATCTTAAAGTCCCTTCGGAGACGAAGGAGGAACTTTCTCCCTGTCTGTCTCCCTATCTTTGGATGTGCCCTGTGGAAATTGTTTACAGTTTGGAAAGACTCTAAACCTTGATTTTCCAGCTTTGAGCTCCCTCTGGAAGCGGAAAGAGCAATTACTCCACATTACTGTACATATTTCATCGCCCTGATAGTTCGCAGGTGTTCGTATTGTCTGCATCCCTCCCGCAGCCCCCAGGATGCTCCGACACCGTCTCGGACGATGGCCCCGAGCCTCTGCCACCTACAATCCCACGTCCCGCGTGTTTCCCAACGCTAACGACCCACAGAGGGGCAGGCTGGCGTGCTTGCTCCCCCTCCCCCCCTTCACCAGCCCCCACCGCTCTCCGGCAGCCCGCTGGCATCTCCTGAGTGCACGGAGCGCGGAGATGCTATGCGGTAATTTGAGCATCTTTTGTCGGTTTAATGTCAGGAACGCCTAACGCGGCGTGTAAGCGCATAGGAAGCGGCGGAGACCTCCCTTCCTTCCCCCCGAGATGAGCCAGGGCTGCCCTTCATCCCCAGGTTGGGACGGAAGGGAGGGTGAAGATCCAAGGCAGAACCAATGCGAGGACGACCGGCAAAACAACCCCGAAACAGGGAAAAAATAACGCCAGAGCAGGGCTCTTTTTGGTTAGAAAATGCCCTGGGATGGTTTGGTTTTAATTTAGGCTGTGCAGTGGTCCTCTGGAGAGGATCCAAGGGGTTTGCAGTGAGTTGCCACGGTGCAGAGCAGAGACAGGCTGCTGTGCGATGCAGGAGCATCCCCCGCATAAGCATTAAACTATGTCATGGATCAGTGTCATGATGACGTATGACGCACCACAAGGGATGATGATGAGTGACTGGCATAATAGACATGGATAGTGGACCAAAGTCTCCTTGACGATTCTTAGTCATATGTCTTGAGGGAGGGGGATAGTTTTACACTCGTGATCCGTTCATTTGGAGATAATTCCGGGAGAGAGATACACGAAGAGCATGTCTGAGTCTGAGGGGGATGAAGATGGGCTTAAATGGCACTAAAGATTGCGGGGGGGAGGGGGAAAGTCTTGAAGGAGTCATCGCTTTAGCTGCAAAGCACTTGGTGAAACACCTGCTAAATCTAATTAAGAGGGGCTGCTTTCGGCTCATGTAAGCCTGTACCCAGAGCATCTCCTCATCTCCTCCTGCAGTCCGCGCAAGAACTGCGCACCTCCCGTACCCGGCTCTGGGGCAACCTCCTGTTCCCCCATCACAAATTGTGGGATGCCACTCGTGTCCTTGTCATCACACGTGGGCTTTGCAACACCGAGTCACGCCTCAGTACTAACGGAGAAGCAGAGAAATGTCACAAACACCCAGGTCCTCCGAGAAGGGTGGGGGATGCACTTAAATTGAGCCAAACGTGCCCCAATATGCCTCTCACTACAACGAGAGCCCGAGGAGCGAGTTTTCTTTGCAATCATCCCGAGCTACCAAGGGGAAGTTTTGACTTTTTTTTTTTCTCCTTCCCTACCGCATCTTTGTCCCCAAGCTTCTGCCTCTCTCGGTGGGTGTCCCAAGCAGGACAAGTGGGACCTGGTGACCCGTTGCACTTGGCTGGGAGTGTTTGCCACCCCAGTGGGAATCTGGACAGGCTTTTCACCGGGAGAGTAGTTTCACAGGGTTGCCTCTTCCCACAGCCCCGGCAGGGACATTGATGACCTCTAAAAATATCTGTCCAGGACCGCAATGAATAGCATTTGCCCCGAAAAGGAGAGTCACAAGAGGGAAGCCACCTTTCAGTCTGACACTGAAAAAAAAAAAAAAAAGGTCTGCTGATCCAGATGCTGTGAGAATTTCACTAAATGTGTGAGTACCTAACTCGGGGAATAGCGACGTTGTTAACAGAAAGCATCTAATTAACAATTACTTCATTTGATTGGGAGAATGAAAAAGGCTTTTTAAATCACTCCAGATTTACTGGCCTAAGCACAGCCAATTTATGAATATGGAGGCTGTGTCGTCTGCCCTTCTTCAAGATGTCATCCGAGGGGTAATAGTATAGGTGAAGTCATTTAGTTACACTGTGGAAACTTTTATAGCCCCTTTCTTGGGGAATTTAATTCAGTGCTTCTTCATTTTATCAGGAACAGACTGACTCCATCAACGGCGCTCTCCATGTTTAGAGGCATGACTGCTTGAAGCAATTAGCCTTCCCAATTAGCATACTTCTCCTGACCCCAGAAGCACCACCAGGTCCTTACGTTATCCATCACTTCCAAAGTAGGGGGAAAAACCAGAAAAAAATATTGCTTCCCAAGCATCCAGGGTGGTGAAACCCACATGCCAAGTGGGCTACCAAAAATTACTTTTTTGCCCTTAGAGGGGAAGGAGGGGGGAAGTAAAATAAAATAAAATAATAAAGTATTTTAAAAAAAGCCTCCTGATAGTACCCCGATGTCCGTGTTCCGGCAAATTATGCCCTTTTGCGCTGCTTTCCAGCGTGTTGCTAAACCACTGCTTAACTTCTGCCCGTCCCCACCCACTTTGGGCAGGGCTCAGTGAGGAGGACAGTGTCTGGTGGTGGGGAATATGTTCGTCCCAGGGGATGGGGAATGCTCCTGGATCTTGTCCTACTCCCAAGGTGTGGACCACCTCTACGTGAGGAGGGACATACCACTGGAGAGGGCACAGCGGCCCCTCCACAGGTGTTTTTTTTTTTGGAGGGGGGGACATTGCTGGCAGTGCCCCCTCCCTCACCTCCCTCTCAAGTCCTTTGGGTACCACCAGGTGACTTTTAAGCACGGGTGGATGGTTTCAAATCTGTGCCTCCCTCCCACTCCCCATACTCTCTCCACTGCACTGGTTTCCCGAAAAGGTGACTGCAGGGGGCTGTGATCCTGCAAAGCCCTCAGGGGGGAGGGCTTAGGGGACCCTGCTCTCCCTCCTCACCTCCGTAAGTCTGTATCAGCCACTTGCCCATCACAGTTAATTTTTTTTTTTTTTGGTCTTTTTTCTCCCTTTCAACCCTACCGGAAGCTCACGGAGGGGATACGGGGAGCCAGTGTTCAGCAGATAGAGCCATCTGCCCAGCAGTATGGAAGAAAAATCTCTATAAAGCGAAATAGGCAATCAACTGAAATCTATCCTCTTTAAATAAACTGATTCCATAGTATTTTCCCAGTGTTGCTGTAAGTTGTTGTCTGTGATGTCCCCCAGGGCTCTTTCCTCTGCTCTCTGATTTGGTATATAAAAGCAGCTCTGAATGATGGATTACTGTGTCATTGCAGCCTGCGAAGGATTAATTTGTTTCATTGATTTCTCTTTAGGCAGATTGCCAGAATTCTCTGCTTCCCACCTTTCCCCGGGACTTCCAGTAGTAATGGACAGTAATAGCCTAAGACAAATCAGCCTGTTCTTGTAAAAATAGAAACACAAAATCCTGAAGTCCCAGGAAAGCCATAAAGAAGTGGTTTTTTTTTTTTTTTTCCTTGTTGCTCTGTAAAATCACCGATTCTTAAAGTGAGTCCATCTTCTCTCCCCACTCCCCTTTTATAAAACAGGTTGCAGAGTCCTGGGGAGGGGGGGGGAGGGGCTGCTTAGTCTCAAGAGCAATTTCAACAAGAGGTTGCATGTGAACAGTGAGCATTTGACAGTCACAGAGAAATGTTTTGTTCATGCTCAACAACAGGGGTAGGAATCACAGAAAGACTGAGTAAACCTCGCAGTTCATTCTTTCTTAAAATCACCAGACCGCCTATAGCTAATCTATTATTGATCCATCTGCCTTGTCTGGGGTATCGAGAAGAAATGTGGTTTGTGTCAGGTCCTGGACTCTGATGTGGGCTTTGGTGGGGCAGACCCTTCCAAATCAAATTTTCTGCATGCTTTCAGGATAATCTGTTTGGAAAATCAGGCCTTCGACTGCTGGGATGTGGTGGAAAAAGGGAGAGCTGGGCACCCTCTTTTTGGGCAGGTCATGGGGGAGCGAAGGAAGGAGATCCCATGCTGTGTGCAGCCCACCGCTGCTTTTCTGTCTGCAGCATTGCTCTTTTCAGACCTTCAGTTTTCTGACAGCAGACATGGGTCAGCTGTGCTAATCTATTTGTTTCCACAATGCAGCACTAAAAATTGTATTGATTTAGTGTTCTCAAGTTAAAACTTAGACGTAATTAGTCCTACAGTAGAAAGTGATGTTGTCATGTGTTAATGTCTTTCCAGCTCAGGCTTGTGCAAAGCTGTGCTGTGCCGAAACCACACTTTTAAATAGCACCGAGGGTAGAGAAGCATTTATTTCACTTCTGCATCTTTCTTGTGAAAAGAGTAGCTCAACAGCTGGTTTCAAAGGGATGGTAAATTTCTTGTACTGTATAACACAGATCCTCTGTGGAGGAAATTCTGAAGTTACAGCCCTATTTATTTTATTTTTTTCCCCTGCTCTCTGGGAGGATGTTAGCCTGCTACTTCCTTTTTTAATTTACTGTAATTTCAGGTTGAATCCAAATACCAGTGCTTGGGTCACAGTATGGTTTCCTTGATATCATGCCAGAAAATATGCCTTGCCCTGCCTGAGCAATGTTCTTGTATTTACTCACTTGAGCTCCCTTTGCAGTGCATAGAGTCTAACTTTTCCCTTCTCCACCTAATGCAGTGTTTGAAGGGACTATAATAGCAGCCATAAAGGGGGTTATGTGTTCACTCCTGAGAATCCCTAGAAATCCCCGCATTGTCTGGGGAAACCCTGCAGCGTGGGTTAGCCTGCAGTAAAGACAAGGGTGGCTGCCTCCAGGCACGGCATCCTGGAAAACGCAGGTGTCCTGGGGAATGACTCAAGCTTCCCTTCAAACTCTTCCCTGGTGTAACAGGGACCCCCTTCCCTTTTTTCACTGGCATAACATAGGCTCGTTCTGCCTGGCATTCCCACTCCTGATGGTTTTTCAATGTCAAGCAACTTTGAAAGGAAAGGCACAAAATGCAACACTGCACATTTTTTCCTGCTCGGATAGCCAAGCCTCAGGGAAGCTTGGCTCTGAATGCAGGGCTCGTCTCTCTTGGGAGCAAATCCTCACATCCCTTCTGTCCCTTCCACCTTGCGTTTCAGCTCACACAGGGGAATCCTTCTGCTCCTTTGCTAGACCCTAAGGAAATTTTTGCTCTTGGTAAAATAATGATAACAACATTCTTGGCTTGGAAAGTCTTGAGTTAGGAGCTGAGACAAATTTCCACCCCCATCCCTCCTGTTTTGCAATAAAACAGGCAGAATCCATCACAGGCCGAACTTAAGAACCTTGAGTGAAGCTCACATCCTTTCATCCCTGCAGGACTGGAGAGAAACAGTCTGTTAGATTAGCAAACATTAACCTCTCGCATAGTTCTGGACGTAGGATTAATGTCTACTGAAGGGACAGCTGTAAGATCCTCGCACATACACTAACTATACATTAAGGCTGTCACTCTATCGATTGGGAGATGTTTGTGTGAAGAAGCGCTTCCCACCAGGGAGCAAAACAGACTACAGCTGGAAAAAGCCATTCATGCTTTGCTAAAACACACTTTTAAAAAAAACCACTCGATTCCCGTTTCTGGCGTACACAGTGCAGAAGAGCTGAAATGTGCATGCTTCACTCTGAGGTTCTGCCGCACACAGACCACACAAAATTTCCAGCTGTGACCCTAGGATTGGCTCATCTTTGGGTAAAACACAGACCTATGCCAATGCAGATAGTAGAGGACTGCTTAGATTCTGCCCACATGAGGTTTTGAGTCCCAGTTTGATTCTCACTAGCTGTATATTAACATATCTATTCCCATTTAGCTCATTTGGAAGACTCCTCCAAGATTTTTTCCTTCCTTACCCACTTATCTAAGAAAAAAATGAAATGGGGGTGAATAACGTTTGTCAAACTTTATTCCCATTACAATAGGAAAAACTCATGCTACGAAAAAACAGGTTGATTGTTTTCTAGAGTTTGTTGGATTAGGTATAAGCACTGGCCTCCACTCTGGTCACACCTTATTTTCGTGTTAGTCTAACTCTTCTCATAGCACAGGAATTCCACAGATGTGACAGCGGGTTCGGCACATTTCTGAAAACAGACTTATTTTAGTTAAATGAAACAAAAATAAATGCTTATCGTTGAAGCCTGTATATTAAACATTAATGGTTTCTTGGAGTCCAATCCATACAAATATTTAGATGTCAAATATTCAACTTTCCAGCCCTTGATGGTAGGAGAAATGACTTTGCTGTGGGCTTCAAAGCACCCTGTAGGAAGAAAGGAGAGGTATGTCCCCCAGAACAAACTTGGTCAGAGCCTGTGTGCCTCACAGGGTGCCCAAACGGAGGCATTGGCTAACAGCATGGACTGCAGTGGCCCACACAGAGCCTTCAACCAGTGCTAGGTGTCTGCTGAAGGCAGCTGGATGAAGGCAAAACACACAAAGTGATAAAGCTGGTGTCTTGTTACCTGAACCTGTTGCTACTGGGGCATGTATGAAGAAGATGAGATATCTGAGATAAGTTTCAGATGGATGAATCTCTTACAGATCGTCACATCCAGTCCTTGTTAGCAAACAGAACAGAACTGAAACTATTACCCTTTGGTTTATTGTCCCTCTGGGCCACATGTGTGGCTGGAGAGAAAGGTCTCGTGGGCAATGTTTTGGGTGCCTGTTGGGTTTGGTGGGCTGCAGGTGGTTGTGCATCCATGTTCTTCTGCTGGAGTGGCACAGAGCCCAGAGAGCAGAGTTAGCATGCTAGATCTGGTCAGGAGCTTCCTTCTGGGGGGACGGGGACCCCAACTGCCTTGAGCGGAGGGAACAGCCAAATTGCAGTTTGCAACGACCAAGCCAAATGCTCCTCAAATAGCCAAACCCGTCTCCTGCATGGTATCTGCTAGGGAAGGCAGTTCAAACCCATGAATCCAGGCTCAGCTTAAAAGTGACGGAGGTCAGAGACCAGGACCAACTTGAAATCTGAACATAGAATTATAGAATCATAGAATAGTTTGAGTTGGAAGGGACCATGGCGACGTCCAACCCCCCTGCAGTGAGCAAGGACATCTTCCACTAGATCAGGTTGCCCAGAGCACCATCCAACCTGACCTTGAATGTTTTCAGGGATGGGGCATCTACTGCCTCCCTGGGCAACCTGTTCCAGTGTTGCACCACCCTAAGCATAAAATATTTCTTCCCTATATCTGGTCTAAACCCCTCTTTTAGTTTTAAACCATTACCCCTTGTCCTATTGCAGTTGAGATGGACATTGCCATGGCAAGTACATGTATCACAGGGCTAAGTGTCCGGGAGGACTAGTGGTCCTTGTAAAGGGGCCACAGACACAAATGCTGCTCAGTGCAGTGGCTAGTACAGGGTCAAGGTTGTTACTCAAAGCACACCTCTGGCAGTGGTTACCTGACCCAGTAGCTCATGCTGGAGCTGCCTGATTCTCAAAATCCACTACCCAACATTGAAAGAAGCAGCAGAAGGAGCTACAGCACATGCAGCAGTGCAGAGACACTATGCTGGTGACTGACCAAGCTATGAACTGGCCAAAAATTATCCTACAGGAAGGTTTCCAAAGAAAATGCTGATTTGGCAGAAGGGTGTTTCAGGGAATATATAATTTTCATTAGCTCTTTAAACAGGTGAGCATCAAAATGCCTCAATAGAGCAGTCCTGAAATACTATTCATCACTTCAAGTTCATGTTAATAAGAGAAGCAAGGCAATGGCAAAATCAGCTGTTTTAAAATAAAATATTCTGGTTAGGTTAAAAAAAGGTATTTTTAACTGTGTTTAGCAGTGCTTTCTGATGAATTGTGAGGATCTTGGGCTTTGCTGTCAGCTGCCGCAAACCTGAAACACTGCAGTTCTGGAAGATGCAAATATTGACTTTGGTCTCCCTGAATCGACAGGTATAGAGAAATTAAACCCAGTAGGAAGGGAAACAAAGCAGCCTCCTCTGATGGGCAAAAATGGGGATTTGTGTCTTACGTAAGCCTGGACCCAGTTCTTTCTATATTTTGTATAAGACAATCACTAGGCCCTGAGCCCAACTTCTGGATAGTATTAAAGGGAAGACCCTGACTGAAAAGGTAAACATTCCATCAGACCTCTGACACAGTTTATTTTTGGTGCATTCAGCAGCAGAGAGTAGTTTTTTTTTTTTTTTTTTTTTTTTTTAATTACTGGGGGCCTTGTGTTCATAGCTGTATGTATGTGTAGACAGGGAACTGCTGGATATGCAAGAGCCGTGGAGACCTGCAGTGCCTCTGTTAGGAGAGGAGGTGGAAGGCATCACCCCACCTCTAAGTAGGTTAGCTCAAATGGGCAGATGAAGGGTTAGAAAAGAAATTGGTACACCAAAGTACCCAAAAACTGGGCACTATCACTGAGAAGTCTGGAGACAGAAACATGTTCTCCTGGAAAATAATTTGATTTTTCCCTGGAAGCAGACAAGGACAAGCAACAGCCATTGTGTAGTTGGTCTATTTGAAAGACTGCTGAGGGTTAATTGCAACATTTCCAGGAATGTATTTGTTTTTAATTCACCTAGAAATCTGAGGTTCCTCAGTGCATGAAATGGAATTCGAGTGGTTAACATCCACTTGCTTCTGAACAGTATTTGGAAAGGAAATATGGTCTCTTGTCCCCCCTTTAACCTCTGCTATGATGGGACTTTTATACCAGCAGCAGTAAAATCCGCATCCCTGCTGTATGTGTTGCTGTATGGAAGATCAGTGTCTTGTAGTCTGCAAAAAAACATGGCAAGTATAGCATAATTAAATTTATTTGTTCAGTTGGAACTCAGTTTTTAATGAACAATAAATTTCTGTTTGTCCACAAGTGGCATGAATGAAAACACCAAATGAATGAATAGGGGTTTCTCTCATCAGATTTTACAGCCATCACTGTATTGATAGCTTCATTTTTTTCCAAGTGAGTAAAAAGTTAAAAGTATGTGGCTTACCACACCAGCACCTCATTACTGCAATCACAGGCAATGTATTAAAAATGATTGGATCCTGCATAGTTCCAGTGCTTCACATAGCTATTAAAATTAGCTGCAACAGTAATTTCTTTCAATTTACACTATGTTAAACAGCATTAAAGAAACACAGTTTTGTCTCTAAGCAGCTTTTCAGCTTTGCTGTATTCCGGGATATCAAGAAGAGCATCACTAGTAAACCAGACGTGCATGTTGGTGGAGATCATGGTTGTGGAAGGGAGTCATGCCAGTCTCATCCCAAAATCCACTGTTTTTTTGACATGACAACCATAACATATGTACATGAGCTTGTGACTGGGAAATGACTCCTGTTGGGCATCCTTTTCTGGAGAGCTCAGCATGTACTTTGTTGACCTCTTCAGCTAGAAACACCAATAGTGACTTTCGTTGGGAGAAGAACTGGACATACATCTAGTCTATATGGCGTACTGCACTCATGCTACATTTTGACCTTGTGTATTTTATTTTTTGTGTGTTCTGAGACATTTTTTGAAATGATGTTAGCATGCAGAAATGGCATTAAAATTAACTCTGATACTTCTCTATCAAAACTGTGTTTTCTCTTCTGAGTAATGCTTTTGGGATTTTTCTTAGAGTTTGAATAAAAAAGACAAAAGCATTCCAGTATTTTATTACTCTTTTTGTCTTTTTTTTTTCTCATCCTAGTTGACACAGACAACATTATCTCAACAATTTTGCCATTTCTGTTTTCCAGTTTCCTTTCTCATTCACTGACACAATGGCACCCTGTCTGGGCTATGAGAATTTCCATAGATTTAAGCCCAGAACACTGTATTTTCCCGGGAAATAAAAAATGTCCCAAGGCATAAGTTTTTGCAGCTGGTTATACTTCAATTGTAGTTTACATTTAGTTTGATATTGTCCCTTTGAAATGACAACAGCTTTAAAGAAGGTGTAAAATGCACGCAGTGATGACTTGTGATCACTATAAAATAGCATGAGAATGTCTGTAACAGTAGGAGCAGCCTCCTGGCTATATTCCAGTTTGGCTAACTACAACCTTTTTTTTTCTAAATTCAGGTTTATTTGTGAGCTTCATGCAAAGCTCTCTGAAATAACTGTTTTCCCATTGCCGCATTCTGGTCCTGGACTGGTTGTGCTTCATTGCTAGGTGAAGTTGTATCTGTGTCCTGTGTACTTTTTTGGTGGAGAAAAAGCCTTTGTTTTTACTGGGAAAGTCTAAACCTCACATCTGTCTGGATGGCAAATAAAGGGCCAGTAAAATCCCTAAAATATCACCAAAATATATAACACATTGAATTTTATATCTTAACACTTCTTTCTCTGTCATATATATCTCTCTCCACACTAAAAATATATATATAAGTATAAATATATATAAGTATAAATATATATAAGTATAAATCTATATAAGTATAGATATAAATGAGAACAAGAGGCAGAAAATCTGTCAGTTGACCTGCTCCGTAGGTAGGGGGAAATGCCAAGAATAAAGCAGCCCTCAGAGTGGGTGCATGAATCATTTAAAAATCACAACATTGTCTGTTTCAGTTGTCAAGTTATAGAGAACATATATTCAGGAAGGTATAACATCAAATAATATAGCAACAATGAATTAAAATTTCAATGTAAGAGAAGTTTGCAATTAAGGCACTTTCTGTGTAATGCTAGCTGTGTTGTTTAAAAGTTCTGTTTTGCAGCAAAAGTCTGAAAAAGGAACTAACCGTTAGAAATCTGCACTTTTGAATATGATTAAAAAGTGTTAAGCTACAACTTCTGCACAATTTCAGGTTTAAGGTGGTTGTTTCTTGTTTTCAGCTCTGTAATGAACTATCTATCTGACTCTGTCAGATTATGGATGAAAAATACAGAGCTGGAGGTCACATCTTATTAGGTAATCACACAGTGTAAAGATGCTTCTCAGTTACAGAAAGAGGGTAAGGTGTTTGCTCTTTAACAGATGCCACGCTATATGAATTATGTCATTTCCATAGTTATAAAACAAGTTGAGAAAATGAACTGTGACAATACGATGTATGCTAGGTTTGATTACCCCAAAAATCCTTTCAAGGGGAAAAAAGAGAAGAGGGGAAGAGAGAAAGGCTGTTTCTATCCAAAGGTTTAGCTTCTGTGGAGAAAAACCTCACATTCGTTTGTTACATAGGGTGGTCACTCCATTTGTGTATTCATATGCACATTAAACAGTCAAATATATTCCTTCCAGTAAACATGAATTGTTTAATTTGTTCTGCTGAAAGAGAGACAACTATAGGAATAGTAATAAAAGTCACATAATGAAATAAGAATACTAGAAAATCTGAGTATTTTAGTATGGTCCATTATTCATTCAATTCCTGGCAGCCTTTATGATTACAAATCACTTGATTGACTAACTAGACATTCTCAAAGTGAATTATGAATCAGGTTCATTTTTCCTGGTTGAGAGTTGGTACATGTTGTAACTCTTCCACTTTGTGATATATCAAGTTCTTGTAACAGTAATAAGAGATATAATCAACTCTTTATTTCAGGACAAATAAATTGCCTTTTCAAAAATGAAATGTGGTTGCTAACATTTTAACAGTGTGCAATGTAATTCCTTCCTGCTATTCTCTGAGTGCAATCTGCTGCGATGACATGGCTCTTGAGTATTTGACTTTGCTGAAATTATTTTAAGTCCCTCACACCCTCCATCCAAGCAAGCTGACCTTGGTGAGAATGTGGTGCTGGGGATAAGAGCAGCAAGCGATCCTTTTCCTTGCTGAAAATGAGCCTCAGACACCTAAACCCCTGGGACACAATTTGCCCTTTTGTGCCTGTCTCTGATCTCAGCTTGGGAATGCCGAAGAGTTTTAAAGCTGTTTAAGTTTACTTTGGGAAAGAAAAAAAAAAGTAAAATTAATCTCTTCTAAAGTGTGCTTGACCCTCAAGTCCTCTTGCATGAAAAACTCCCAACTCCCTCAGGCTTTTTGTGGAAATTATGCAAGGGGAATGACTGGCAGGTTAGGGTAGGAGTTATTTGTAGAACAAATGCACAATCAGATCCCAAATTCCCCTAGAATAGGTTTAGCACTAGGTGCATTTCACCTTCGAATAGCTACAGGGAAACAACACTTAAAAAAAAAAAAAAGATAAGACTGAAGCTGCCCAAAATCTTTGCGAGTGAGGTGAAAACAACTATAAATGTCATTTATGCCTCACATCGGCATGTCAGACGTAGCCAGAACTGCTGATTTGGTTTTCTTTATGGTGGTTGTCTCTGGATGCTTGTGTCCCAGCCAGCAGAGCCAGCTTCCATTTGGGGTAGCATGGATGGGGGTGTCTGGGGGTACACGATGTACCTCTGGGTCTGAGGGACAGGTACACGACGTCTCCTTGTACAGGCGCTGAAGTGGTGTATCTTCCCACATGGGTTCTGTGTAACAGCCTCAACGCAGCTCCCAATTTTTGCAGGGAGGAGAGGATTTTTAAATTTGGGTTAGGGAGGTGATCCTGGCTTTTGGGTGCGTGTTTTGACTCCGGTAAGGGGACAGGCTGATACTCAGTGGGTTTAACATTATAGAACAATTTCAAAGGCTTTAATCCCCTCACTTTCCCCTCCCAAACACAAAAGCATGCTTCTAAAGCAGGATTCTGTGGGAGAAAAGATGTATTATCACTTTAGTGTTTTGGAAGACCTTAATGTGGTCATTCATTTTAGAAAGAATGGTAACAGACTTCAGATTTATTCCTTATTCATCTTTCTATCTCATTTCTAATCTTCTAATAACCTTAATTAAATGCTGAGTAGTTTAGAATATTATTAAATATCTTTCATAGGATTTTTAAAAATTTCTGATTACATCATGGGTACAGATTATTGAATATTCCATTCATTTAAAAATATGATTAAGGGGATAATCCCCCAAAAGAAGTTTATAACAATTTTAACTAAGCTGTGTTAATTGAGTTAGGGAAAAGAAATGACGTTTAAAGGGTGAGCAAGGGGTAAAATCAAAGCCCGGGTAGTTTTAGAATCAAGTAGATTAAGAGATTGGTCAAAATGGAGGAGGTAGCAGGTTAAAAACTGAATGAATGATTTGAACAGAAAATCCACCTACTTTTAGGCCACGTGCCTGTCTTTCATGGAAACGATGTGCAGTGACACCCGATGTGATGTGGCCAGTCTTGAAAGGTAAAAACAGCTCTTCCAGGTCAACAGACACCAGGTCAACCTCCAGCATGGCTGTGTCCTGCAGGTTGGGATCATTGTTTGAAGGGATGCATTGGGTGACACTGATACAGCAATGGGTTTGATCCATATGGTTTAGGATACTGAGCGTGGCCTTTCCAGCATTGCTCCCCTGTCCTTACATCTGTTTGTAACTCATGAGTTGTCAGCATAGCATTAATTTTGCTAGGTTATTTTCCCTTTGTCTCTGAAATAATAATTGAGAATTGATTAATTGCAGGTTTTGTAGTGGACGCTTTCTTCTTGGTGGCCATCTCCTTCTTCCTCGCCGTGCAGAGGGCTTTACATGTGATGTTCCCAGCTCACCACCTCTTGTAGCAGAGGCACAGTTCTGACGTATCTGGAAACCAGGCAAGATAGTTTTACTTGTGTTCCTTAAATTCTGCATGAGTAACTGGAGACACTCGTAATGGAGGGATTTCTGGAGTCATCGGTGCTTATAGAAATCACAGAACCTTTTACAGTTCCCTGATGGGGACGTGAGAGGAAACCAGTGCTGGTGAAACTGAGACTGGGGAGAAAAAAAGAAAGCAAATTAAAAGCAGGGTGCAGAATTTAAACTACCAGGAAGGGGTGATGGAGGCTGAATGTCTTTGTAAGGTGGACAAGGGCAAGCTGGCAAATCCAGGCCAACCCAGACCACCAACATCAGAGAGGTTATCACATACATGTCAGTTGCACATGAATTCCTTACAATTCCAATAGCATCATTTGGGAATTAAAGCAATCTGCCTGACACCCTGAGGAAGAGCAGGATAAATCAGCTCATGAACGATGGACACTGGGAGGATGGCATGTGCTGCCTCTTTCTCTGGAGTGTTTGCTAGTTTCACGAAATTTGTACTGGTTCAGAGCATAAAGGCAGATCTGAAACATCACACATCCCAGTGAAGCTGGGGAGAGGCCGACTGGGAAAAAGCAGCTCTTAAACCCTGGAGAGAAAAGCATAAAATGAATTTGAATGTAACCAAGGAGAAGAAAATACTGTAATGACTGATGGAAGCATTAGTTTTGTAGACTCAGTTATGTAGGTTGGGATTTAATCTGTTTAGATCTTTTTCTTCCAAGCTTAACAGCTTTAATTATTTTTACCAAGAAAAAAAAAATCAATAAATCCTTAAACATTATTAATAAAAAAATCAAGTATCATTGATATTTGAAAACAGAAATCATAAAGAACATATTGCATTCACACCAACTACATACCAAGTAGAATGTTAATAACATTAACCTTTACTCTATCAGATATTTTCAAGAAATACTGCTGTATTTTTTTGCAATGGCTCGTATCTCTCATTTAACTGACATGTGATCTTTGCTAAGTTTGTCAAATCACTGAGGCCTGAATACCATTCAGCAATGTTAATTTTGTTTTCCTGTTCCAGCCTTTACACAATTATTCTCATGGCAATCATTCTAGCCTTGAGTATAAATAATACTTCAAGTGGTTTGTTGATATCCAGAACATGATGTGTATCTACATTAAGAGATTCTGGAATCTAACGGGACAACCATGCATATTATTAAGCTGAAATGCCTATTTCTTTCCTCCCAGATGGGAAGTAGTACAGTGTAGTGCCATGGCATATACATTAATTTTATTCCTTCCGCAAATTTTAGTACATATTATTTTTGCAGATTTTTGAGTCTTTGCCTCTGACCAAATATCCAGGAGATTTAAATAGGATTTTGCTGCAGAAGAGATCTCAGTCTTAACACTTAGGGCACTGACTAATTCTCAGGTGAACTGAGGAAGAAGAGCATGGGAGTAGTTCTGCTCTGGAGAAGAATAAGAAAAGAAATGAGAGTTTGGTAAGACGAATCCTTGAGGATTAACAAAGGCAAAAAGAGAGACAGAGAGTAATTTTTCTAGCTCCCATATTTCAGCCCCTACAGATTGGGTATGCCTGCTCTGAAGGCACTAACAATAAATAAAGAACACACGTGAAGTGAGAAAGGTTACAAAAAAAGGGCAACGAAAAACATAAATCCTGATACCTGTCCATCAGCATTGTTACCTCATTAACACATAAAATACTTTTCTATTTAAAAATTAGCCTGCAACAGATTTCTTGCCAAACCTGTGGATTTCTTGCACATTATCTTCCACAATTTTTATTTAATTATTGCCTTTTCCAGTTCCAGGCCTCTTCTTTCTTTTTCTTTCTTTTTGGTCCAGTGGGACTTCTTATTTCCTCAGGACCTTAAAAAGAGGAAGGAGCATGCTGCATTGCATGCTGAATATCTGTGTGGGAGTGAGCTGTGTGGGAGCATTTCCTCCAGTGCTCTACAGATATACTCTAAAGACCAAGTTTAAAATGAAGACTGTTGATGTTTGCAGATGTGCAAGCATAGCTGAGCTTCAGCTGGAAAGGCTGATGGTTTGAGGAGGCACCAGGAAGCACAAAATGAGGGTTGGACTTATGTGATCACTCTTTCTATTTTTGCTCCTTTATTTTCTGTGTTCCTGTAACTTGGTCGGGGTATAAGTTTGAACTTCACAACCTGTACCCATCACTTATAAAGAGATTTTGAGTCTGATCGTCCCTTCCCCCTGGCCCACCCAAAGGCTGCAATAAAACTTCCCCTGTAATTAGTTGAAGGCTAAGTCACTCTTTCAGCTCCAAAGAGGAAAAAGGACATCCACAGGTGAGGATGTTGATGAAGAAAAGGTAAGTGGTGCTCTCCACAACCCACTCCCCAAAGTTTCTCCCAGGAGAACCTCTGCTTGTTGCACATGCACGATGTCTCTGGATGTCTGGAAAACAGGAGCCCTGCTAGACTTCAAGGGGGACTGTGGTCCTCCCCACTATCTGAAGGCTTTCTGAATGGAGAAATAAATCTGTCTGCAGAGAAAAAAAAATTATGTTCTATGGGCAGAGACCATTTATCTGAGCAGCACCTTCCCCAGCCAGGTCAGTCCCATNGGTCAATGAAAAACATAAATCCTGATACCTGTCCATCAGCATTGTTACCTCATTAACACATAAAATACTTTTCTATTTAAAAATTAGCCTGCAACAGATTTCTTGCCAAACCTGTGGATTTCTTGCACATTATCTTCCACAATTTTTATTTAATTATTGCCTTTTCCAGTTCCAGGCCTCTTCTTTCTTTTTCTTTCTTTTTGGTCCAGTGGGACTTCTTATTTCCTCAGGACCTTAAAAAGAGGAAGGAGCATGCTGCATTGCATGCTGAATATCTGTGTGGGAGTGAGCTGTGTGGGAGCATTTCCTCCAGTGCTCTACAGATATACTCTAAAGACCAAGTTTAAAATGAAGACTGTTGATGTTTGCAGATGTGCAAGCATAGCTGAGCTTCAGCTGGAAAGGCTGATGGTTTGAGGAGGCACCAGGAAGCACAAAATGAGGGTTGGACTTATGTGATCACTGTTTCTATTTTTGCTCCTTTATTTTCTGTGTTCCTGTAACTTGGTCGGGGTATAAGTTTGAACTTCACAACCTGTACCCATCACTTATAAAGAGATTTTGAGTCTGATCGTCCCTTCCCCCTGGCCCACCCAAAGGCTGCAATAAAACTTCCCCTGTAATTAGTTGAAGGCTAAGTCACTCTTTCAGCTCCAAAGAGGAAAAAGGACATCCACAGGTGAGGATGTTGATGAAGAAAAGGTAAGTGGTGCTCTCCACAACCCACTCCCCAAAGTTTCTCCCAGGAGAACCTCTGCTTGTTGCACATGCACGATGTCTCTGGATGTCTGGAAAACAGGAGCCCTGCTAGACTTCAAGGGGGACTGTGGTCCTCCCCACTATCTGAAGGCTTTCTGAATGGAGAAATAAATCTGTCTGCAGAGAAAAAAAAATTATGTTCTATGGGCAGAGACCATTTATCTGAGCAGCACCTTCCCCAGCCAGGTCAGTCCCATCTTTAAAACACATTTTTAAACCACAGACCTGACAACCAAACACAGCAGTACATACCCAGCTGTGAATCCACATATAAATTGGTCTTCTCAGTATCTGTCCCATCCATCTTGGTTTCAGTTCATCTCACCTACCGTTAACAAATAACGTGAGGATCCTCTTTCTCCCCATTGAGTAGCTAGGGTCAAAACACCCCTAGTTTAGACATCTCAAACAAACACCCCAACTTTAGACATCTCAGTTAAGAGCTACCACTAGATGTGATGAAGCCAGCCTTTATTTCAGGAGTTCTTTTTCTGTCTTTTATTTTTCCCCCCCTCCTTCTGATCAGCATAGATGTAATTTTTGTCAGGATAACTTCTGTTGTGCCTGAATTCCTCTTTGTCTCTTCCCAGCATTTCAGGCAGCGCTGCACTGCAGCATCACACCCCTCTTTGGAATGCTATTCCCTCAAGACTCCCATGACACAGAGGGGTGGGTAATGTTTTCTGAGCTTCTTCCACTATTAGCACATTTTCTAGAGAGGATCAAAATGGATTATTTTCATCTTGACATGCAAATGCCTGGGCTGTGCCCTTGGCTGAGATCTCAGTATTGACTACAGAAGTAAAAGATACAGGGGTAGCAGCTTTTTAATATCACATATGGAAGTGGCAGTCTTATTTCTTAAAGGGAAAAAAAAAAAGAAAAAGTGACTGTAGTCCATTGTGCCTTACAAAAAAAAAAGCTTAATAAAAATATTTCCTCATGCGCTTAGTGAATACTGTATTAGTCTGCAGTTGCTGGTCTGCGCAAAGGCAGACAAACATTGTGTCCAACTCAGGATCTTACTGCTGTACTCTGACTGTTTGCCGTGACAAAGTACTGATGGGAAGAAAAGACACATGAATAATTTTATCAAGCTGGATTACAAGGCCGAACACAAACATTTAATAAGCGATGGAATTAGAATAGAAGTAGGAAGGATTTCTAAGGCTTCTTGTGAGTTGCTTATGGAGCTAAAAAAGGTGAAATTCTTCACCAGTTTTCACCCTGCACAACAGCAGTTAAGTAAATGAAACAACATGACCTGCAAATTGGTGCAGGATACAACCCACAGAATATGTCGATTAATGGTAAAAGTTATTGTGTGGTTTCACGTTAACATGAAAGAAATTATATATGACCACAAGAGCACCCATGCTGATTCACTGTTTCTAATTATTGTTATATTCTTTTCCTGAAACAACAGCAGTGACAAAAACAACATCAAGCAATTGCCTTCTGGCTAGCATTCTCAGCAAACCCTCATGACTATTGACTCAAATGAGCAGCCCAGCAAGTAAGTTGTTAGCTTAAATGAAAATTATAGCAGAGACAAAAAAATGTCAGCCTGGGAACTGAACTAATAAGGTAGAGAATGTGCACGAAGCTACCAGCGTAGTTTTAAACCTCAGGAAGAATAAAGAAAAAAGCACAATTACTGAAATTAACTCGTGAGGCTGAGGTAAATAGGAAAAAAAATCCACATCCATTGTTACATCGTGCAAAGCTGATGAGTGCAAGACCCTCATGGCTTAATCACGGCTTTACATGCTAAAAATCGAGATGGGGCTTATGTAGGTGGTGAATTAAGCACAGACTGACAGTTTAGCCACCTCCACACAGTCTAACCTTCTTGTTTTTTGGCTTGCATGCAGGAAGAGCGACAAGATGGGGTTAGGAAACCTGGATGTGTCCCTTTGAAGCAGCTCCCAAGGAATAAACTGTATTTTAGCAAGGGGGATGCTCTCTGGACCAAGGTCCTGAGCTGGTCGAATGGGGCAAAGACTTGTAGGGAAAGGTAAATAAACCATGTTGGGCTTGTTCTGCAGAGCCCCTGGCTGCCGTTCAGGCTGAGATCTGGGACACAGTTCATCAACAGGCTTCCTGCTGGCGCATTTGCTACTGTGAGAGCTTGGATTAGGCAGGGTTTTATTAAAAAAATTGTCTTGATGCTTCTTCTGTCTTGCTAAAATCAATCCCACCCTTCCCTTCCACCCCAGGAGGAGGAATATTTTGTACATATCTGGGTGAAACACACAAACAAATTCATTTCCCACCAATAATATATTCAGGGTGATTTGCTTTTCCTAGTCAGGAGCTCGAAATGATGAATTTATTATGCAAAGTAGTAATTGCAAATTATATTGGCAAACTCAATTCCAGGAAAAAAAAAAGGAGTATTAATATAACTAAAAGGATTTAAAAATACTGGCTGTTAACTTGGGGCTACTGCAGATATTTTAGGAGGTTATATATCTCTGTTCCACCTAAACCAACAGAGGCAGTAGTTTTCATTTTAAAGGCCTAGTGAGATACCGTAATTAATGGGCCCAACTAACAGCATATGTTGCACTTGCATTGAGTGGTAGGACATGGTGCATACTAGGAGAGAAAGTGGAGGAAATGCTTAGCATCATAAAAATTTATGTCTCTTACTAGTTAATTTTTTAGTGCAAAGGAATGAAACGTATCAGTATGGGAACGTGGAAGAGTTTGACTCTGGTTTTTGTGTCAAGACAAAAGTTATCCCTTTATTGGGATAACTGGATGGCATGTTTTTACTTTATGGGTCTTTATGGGATCTGAAATACCTCATTAACAATCCCTTGGAGATAGATAGCACTTTACAAGGACGGCTGGAGCAGGCCAGATGCTCCAGGTGAACTCAGGGGCAGGCAGCTATTCCTCCTCCAGGTTGCCCACAGGTTCCCTGTGTGACTTGGTCCTTTACGGTCATCAGCAAAAAGGGACCTTAACAGTTGCTAGGGTTGAGGTCTCTAATGTAGTGTTTGTCAGCCACATGAGATTTATTTGCTCTGATAGATCTGTACATTATGTCAGGGATACTAAAAAGATTATTTTGCAATAATGGTCTTCTTCACAGGAAAGCAACAGATCTCTGCTGTTAAGTTTTTCCTCTCTGGTACGCATGTCCCATTAGGAAGGACTCTGCAGTTCTCCAGGGTTGTCAAGATTTGTGGGTAATTATGAGAAAAATAAAGTGCTCGTAAACCTTGCAAGGAATAGTTGCAGCACTAAAAATGTAATTCATGCATGTGGCACCTGTAGTAAGAGATGGACCTTGTTAAATTAAACCTCTGGTGGCATTTTTAGAGTACTTTTATTAAAGTGTTGTGATCAGAGTGCAAGGATGGGATTCAAGTGCTCTATGAGTTGCACTTCTGGCTCTGGCACACATGCTGGCTGTGCTCTTGAGATGGTCCGTAGCACTTGACTTCCCCATGAGAGAAATACTTGAGCATCACCTGCTGCTACCAACCCCAGAGCAGCTTCTCCAGAGCTTGTGCTGTGAGAGCCTTGGTGTAGCTGGGTTTCCAGGCCATGCCATCAGCTGTTTTAAACCATGCTTGCTTGTAGCTAAGGCCTTAAGTGATGTGCCTTCATGAGGTGGGTGTAAGGGTGATCATTATTTACTCTTTACAAGGGACTTTGAAGACACAGGAGCTGTGGGAGGTTACACACCACTGTAAGTTGAGAACAAACTGCTTGATGATATTTCCTCACGTCTTTTCTTCAAACATGTCTTATTGGCAGTCATTACTTTGAAAGGAGTTCTGTCTTGCGGAAAAAAATTACTGGAAAAAAAGAGGGGCAATTGAAATGTTTAGCATATAAACATTGAACTTATGATCGACAGCTTCTTCACTGAACAACAAAACTCTATCCGGCTTTTCAAGCAGGCTAACAGAGATCAGAATTCACAGAGTTTTACAGAGATAACCACAAACAACGTGCCTTCGAATGGACCAAGAGGAGCAGCCTGCAGCCTCCGGAGTTACCCACAAGCCCAGCCTGCTGTATCAGTAGTTGGCAGAAAGATAAACTTGTTCCCCAGGGGTCTCAATGCAGTTCCTCCAACTAAACATCAAACTGTGTTTTGGTCTTGGTCTTCCCAGCCAGGTGGGAACACAGACGAGTCCACTCCTTTAAACACACTCTAAGTCCAACTAGAAGCATAAATAAAATCAGAAAAGGGAATTGGAATTCAGCATAACCCAACAAAACTGGATAAATACTCAGCTAATGCCCATTCTCTTGGTGCTTGTAGAGTTACGCTTGTGAAGGAGAGGTTTTGGAAACCACTTTGGCTATCCAAAACACTGTTTGACAACTATTGTCAGAAAAATATTACCTTTGCTTGATGTGGTGGTGTTTTAATAAGGTTTGAGAAGTTCCTGTGGCTTTTGTTGTATGTTCTGGATGAAATTGCCATCCCCGCTGATGACATCAGCAGCAAAGAATGAGGTAATAGGACCTGTGTCACTGCGAACCCATCTCTCCAACAAAGTGTGTGCCATAATGTTTAGCAAAAAAAGTGGTGAAATATTATAAATTGTTACAACTGAACTCTAAATGCCAAATAAACAAAGCAAGTACATCTTATTTTCTGTTAAGATGCGATATGGTCAAAGCTAGATATAGAGGCTCCAGTGCAAGCAGAAAATGCTCAGATTAAACACCAAGTTGATGGCACCCAAACGTCAACAAAAAAATAATATAAAAACAGAAAATCAGGTCTGTATTCCCTTAATAGGGTTTTAAATCTGGTTTTAAGGCTTTGGTTGTCTCTGCTGCCTTGAATCTTCCAGAACCATCTGAATGTGATTTTACATAATTCCATCCTTTTAAACTTTTGGCAGTCTAGACTGTCTGATGAAGAGGATAGTGATGTCCAGGAGTCAGTTCAGCCCATCAGGTGTGTAGGGGAGGCAGGTTTTGGGTTGATGACTTCTGAAGACACCAAGGTGATCACAGACTGAAGTGCCTCCAAGGCTGATATTGCCACAGATGGCTCCTGGCTTGCAATCTGAAATGTTGAATGAGCAGCCTGTGTTTCCCACCCAGCACTTCAAAACAGGTTCAAAAACCACTGGTAGAAACATGTATTCATTTAGTAACCAGACAACCTCATCAGTGTAGGTCTTATATTCTTTTTTTTTTTTTTCTCTGTTTCTCCATGATCTGAGAAGGGAATCACTGTTTTCTGTTAAAGTACTTTGAGAAGAGGAGACAGAAAGTGATAGTGCCTGCCCCCCCTTCTTGTAACGTAATAGCCTTATTGTCAGAGCAGTTGCAGATGAAGAACGACACGTGGGTCCCATTTCCCCTTCTGCCTCGGGAGGCTCAAACCCATGTTTCCCACCCTTCGGTTGTAGTCAAGGGGAGGATTCAGGATTTGCCAGGCCAGTGAGAGAAGATGAAAGAGAGCACAGCTCCAGGGCTCAGGGCATCCTTTTGGTTCCGCTCTCTGCTTCCCAGGATTGTTTCTGTCTTTTATTTAAAAAGACACTGTTTTCATATAAGCGTACACAGTCCTGGGACAGGGATGACACAATGGTGTGGTTTCAGTGCCTTCTGTTGACCCACACCCTTGCAAAAGCATATAAAATGCACACATTTTTGTATGAATTTAAATTGAAGAGGTTGGGAGTATCCAGTTGACAAAAATGAGTAAGAAGGAATATAACAACACTATTTGACATAATGAATCATACCGAGAAGGTAAAACATGTTCTCTTTATCCACTCGAGAAACAAACATTCATGAAGCAGAAAGGGGGGAAAATGTATTCAAAGGAAGTTTTTTTTCTTTTGTCTTTCTTTTTTAAACAAAAACTGTGATTAACCTGTTGAACTCGTTGCTACTAGGCATAACTTGGGCCAAGAGATTAGTAGTATTCAAAAATGGTTAGACATCTATATGCACAATTGAAATATCCATAAACTACAGTAGGTAGAGTATAATCTCAAACCCTTTTAAAGAATAGCTTTCCTCTTTATGCCAAGCAAATCCTGTGTACCAACTTCTGTCTAGTCAATGGTCTTGTGAACCGCCTCTTTTTTTTTTTTTTTTATTCAGGATCTTTATGCATCATTCCTATAGAAAAAAGACAAAAAACCAAAAAAGACAACAGCTAAAGTATCATACATTCTTCCACATTAGTGCTGTTCCAGCAGGCAGCAGTTATATTGCTTACATGGAATAGTGATTTTACAAACTTGTATGATATTTGTATACTTCTTAAATTGTCATTTTTACACTGTAAGTGGTATTCAGCCCTTGTAAATACAGAGAGGGAGAAGCAGAATCTGACTAGCCAGCTAGGAAGGAAATGTTGGAGCTGTTTCCATAAGAGGCAATTCACAACAGTGAGGGTCTGATTTCCCATTGTAAGTACACTCTTGCTTTCAATAAGAGTGAGCTGACAGAATTGGTCTTTATGGAATAGTTGTATGCCAGTAATGCAGTGAGAGAAATGGACAGCTACAAAATTCTCCACGTGCATTTCATGAAGGCTGAGGTTAAACCTTTCTCTTTCCATCCAGTGAGTTATAGGTACTCACTGGTGCTTGGAAAATCAGAGAGCATTTCTAAAAATCAAGGTTAGGTTCCTCTTCCTTTCCCTGGATTCAGTAATTAAGAAATAAATAAGGACAGGCAGATCTTAAAATAATTGTCAAGGTTTTATGATTGGTTTCAGTCTCTGTGAGGCCATAGGATTTAAAAAAAGACTAACTTGTGGATTATATGAAGTCAATAGTTATTTACTGTTTGTAGTAGTGACCCTCAAGTGTAGAATCTGAATTACATTTGAATTTATGTAGTTTTTTCTCCTCTGTTCTCTTTTTGCTAGTTCATCTGCCCATCTATTCCTTCCTATTCCTGGGGAAGGCTGTCTTTCTAGACCCTTAATGTGACCCAACGAGTGAAAACACCACCTGGTTTTCCAGTTCATGCGGAATATATTGTTTTGCTTCTCTGGAAGCATAGAAAGGTCTCACCTTGCTGCCAGAGCCCCTGTCTCACATTTTCAAACTCAGAGAAACAATCCCACCATCTTTGTATTCAACACAATGAGTTAAGCATTGACTGGGCTCCCATGTGTCCTGGTACCCTCAAGTACCACTAAAGTTTTTGTGGTCCAAAGATGTTAAATGTCTTAAGTGGTCAGGGCTAGAGAAAGTATTTCCTAGTTAAAACTCTTTCTACCGATAAAAATTTACCAGCTAAGTTTAGTTGTAGGAGATATTTAATAATTCCAGAATCCCTTTGCTCTTGGTTTACAGTTTGTCAGCTTTACTTTATTGCTGTTTGCAAAAGTAACAAAAGGTGTTGCAACGGGGATACATTTGGACAAATTAAACCTGCAGTGGGATTTCAAATGCAGGCATTTATCCTCTGGGACTAGATATCAGCAGCCTGTGGAATTATTTCCGACATTTCATCCATCATACACTCAGAATAACTAAACAAACCAGTGCTGCTCTCTCTGTGCTCAAAGAACAACTTTCCACAGAGCCTTCCCATGGAAATATCCCAACCTATTAGTGTCAGGAAATTGCTTGAAAAGCTAAGAGGAAAAAAAAAAAGAAAAATCTTCCACGAGTGAAAGACAGAGATATTATTGCATGCCAATAATGTGCGTTGGTAGGTCTGCTCGTAAATAGTGCTTCAGCTGGTGTAAATCGGAACAATATAACCAGTGCGGGTAAATTGATTTTGTTCAGTCCAGGAATTTTCACTGTAGGAGTGACTAGATCCATAACTTCAAGGATCTGGACTTACCCTTCTTAAAGCAAGCTGCCAGCTTGGTACTAGGTGAAATGGGAGGAGGACTGCAAAGACTGCTTCTTTTCCTCTTCTTTGTTTGAAAAAGTAAATTTTAAAACACACAAATTTTTGACATAGCCTCTTGCACCCTGCATTTTTCAGCCTTTTCTTGAAATACTGAACATGTACTTCGATGGCCAAAGTGTTGGTTTCAAGCAGCTCGTTCCTGGTTAAATTTGATCAAACTAGATTAGCAGTAATATTTAAATATTATACCATCAGTGAAAAAAAATTCTGGACCAGCTTATTATTTAGGGGATAATACCCTTTTAATCTATATTTTTTTTAAAAAGAGAAGTTGTCTAGTAGACCTCAAGTTGGTTTCCCATTCTGGAGAGACCTCCAAGGATATATTGTAATTACAGGACTTCCCCCCCGCCTTAATAACTAATATAATGTGCTTTGAAGTAATGCGGTCTCACACTGAAATCTACAATCAAACACCTAAACTAACAGAAAAGGTAAAACTACCACAGGGGAGAATTTAGAGATGGAAGTGCATAATCAGATAAATGAGAAATAAGTTTTGAAAAGGATTGCAGAGGAGTAACAGGAGATATTGCTGGTGTGTTCCTTACTTCATTGTTGTTTTCCTTCAGTAAAAGTTCTATCAGCTGGGGAGAGTTACTCACTTCTTTGAAGCTGGCTCTTGTTTCTCTGAAATCAGATTCCTTATTCCCAGGTCTCCACTCCATGATGCCAGCACAAACACACATCAGCAGCTGCACAGCACTTTAAAGACTTAGCAAGCAGCTATCAAGCAATTGCTTATTCCATTTTAGATCTCTGTCCATTATTTTCGCTGAGCAAGCTTGAAGTTGGGGGAAAAAATATCAGAGAAAGCAAATAAACATTTTGGAAGTCTGAGCATCTCACCTAAGCAATGAAGCTCAGCTACTGTTAGCCGAAGAGATGAGTCCTGTCGGTGAGAAGTGCCGATGGAAATAATAATCCCTTTCCCATAAATAAAGGCTTAAAAATTACTTGGGTCTTCACTCTGTCAAATACCATGAGTTTGGGTGTGCTGAGCTGGTGTCAGCCCCACTTTTGTCAGGGGCAGGTGTGGTTCTGCCTGCTTGGACAGCATGATGTGTGGGCTGCTTTCATCCGTGGGGAAGTCTCCTTGGAGTCGGTAGTGCTGTGCTGTAGATGAGTTGGGTAGGATGAAGTAAATGAAGAAATTAAACTTGAAATTCTTGGAGTACTTCCAAAGTTGCCTTCTTTTTTTTTTTTTTTTGTTGTTGTTGTTACTGACTCTAGATTTGTGCTGTTGTCTGGTGTGTGTGAAACACAAGTTGTTGCAGGCAGAGATTGACTTTTCATATGAAAAACTGTACATTTATCCCTTGGCCTGAAGTGCATGATGAATAAAAGCATTAGCAATCTTCTCATAACACAAGTAATGGTGAAACCATGAACTGCCTTTGCTCCAGAAGTATCTGTGTGACTGGGGTTAATAATGTCCATAGTGTCCCTTGCTTGAGACTGACTCCATCCTGACCAAAAGTTAGCAAAATCTCAAATGGTCCCATGCAATCTTATGAGAAAATATGGTTTTGTTGTTTGTCTGCTGGCCTGCATGGCATTTGTTAGTTTTGTCGTTGGAAGTGCTACACTGAATAATCTGAAGAAAAGGTAAAAAACAGATATGATTTACCATGGTGAGGAAGCCAGGAGGTTTCAGGCCATAACTTCCCAATGCTTCACAGTTTTCTACTTTTTTAGTTACCTACAACCCATCTTTCCCTGCATTTTCCCAAGCAACACCACCACCAACAACAAAAAAATCAATTTTTAGCCTGAATGGAGTGAGGGAGAGCTTCTTGTTCATACAGTTGGATATATCTGGTCACTGTGGATGTAGGACTTGGGTATTTTGACAGGATACTTTGACAGTTTTCCGTGGTTGTCCTCCAAAGCAAAACTGTGTGAGAAAGTTTTCACCTAAAAGCAGTGAAATTTACTTCTGGATGAGCACCCAGGGTAAATCTTCTTCCTTGCATCCCAGTGGCAGAGGTGGCCAATATTCCTGTGAAAAAGATCACTCAAACTCTGCCATTGATTTACAGCCTGGCACTTTATTTATCCTCCTTTATTATCTGTGTGTAGGTGCATGCACCTGATTAAATGTCTCCAGTACATTTCAGAAATTTTCCAGAATTTCAGAAAACTCCTGTAGATGGAGTGAATCTTCACCTGTCAGAACAATTTGGTAGTTTTGCTGAAGGAGTAAGAGATGCGAGCTGGTCCATGAGCAGTTCTGGCAGCCAAGCCTGAGGTCATCTTTCTGGGTGGCTCTTCCATCTTTGTCCCAGACTAGTTTAATTTCTCTGAGAGTATACTTTGATGAACTGGGACAGAATGAGGCAAGGAGGGATGGCTTGGGAATAAAGCCAGGCTTTGCGTAAGCCGGTAGTTCAGTCGTTCAGCCAAAACATCAGAGGATCAGCCCTAATCCCTGAGTCAGTTATAAAACACCATCAACATAGAAGACAGTGCCGTGAGTTTTTGGAGATGCGGGGTTGGATGTCAGCTTCAGGGAGACACGTACAAATCTGAGTCGCAGCAGAGCAGAGACAGGTGTCAACTCAGGGCTAAGGATTTCCCCAGACACTGTAAAATTAGGTTACTTTATACATTTTTTTATCCCCCTAGATTTATTTTTTAAAAATCTGGTTCTGCTTCTAAAACATTTGCAAGTAAAGAAAGATATTATGGAGGGTATATATAACTGCATAATTTGTAGCAGATAACTTCTTGAATGAATGATGGATTTATTCTTTTTCTGTCCAGGATGAGTGAAATTATTTTTTCAACCTTGATGCTGGGAGTGGAGAATATAATTTATGTGCAGATTTACACGGTAGCATCAGCTTTGTTGGTTAGTGCAAACAGACATGAAAAGTTTGGGATAAACAGCTGTCGAACAACAGACCAGATGAAACTCGGTGACTTGGGTTTCCAACGTGGTCCTGGAGGCGCTGAGAGAATAAAACAAAGGTTGTTCTTAGTCCACACTCCCAAACTGATCAAATAGTTAGGATGTGAACCTGTATGCCATGCTTAATCTCTCTTTCTCACACAAGGGTCAAAGCCCAAAGAGGACCCGTGCTCCATGTGGACCTTCATTCCCTTCATCCCCTTCATGAAACAAAACACAGTGTAGAAGTTAGATCATCCCTTGTCTTATATTCCCCAAACTGCTCCTTATCTATAAGCCTTCTACACTTGAAAACTTAAGAAAAAATTAGCAATTCAAAATGCCAATAAGAGAAGGCAAGACAACTTCAACACATTGTGATGGTCCTGCCCAGCTGGAGAAATCTCTTTCAGACAAAGATGAGCTGATTTGGTACCCAACCAAATCAAGACACCAACTCTGCTGTATTGCTCCTTGTTTCCTTCCCTTTTATATCTGAGGAGAGAAATAAATACTTCTAGATGAGTGGAACTAAATTTTAGACAGTTAAAAGTGGGTGAGTTAAGTCCCACACATTTTTTTTTAAAGCTAGATATTTCTACGAGCAGTATAAAACAAAGTCACTGTCAAATAAAGATAAGTTTTATAACATTTTAAGGTAGTAACTACGCATCTCCCCAAAGACATGTAAAAGTTTCAAAAGGTTGTGATATCATTTCATGTATGACAGTAGCTGAGAGAGACAGCACAAGGCCCTAGGCTGCAGGGAACAGCTTGATCCTGTATTCCTAAAAACCCTTAGAAATTCTGCCAAAGAACTGGACTAGGTGTGCTAAGAATGCTAAGGAAAAATCCTAGGCTGGGCTTGACAGATGGGAGGCATCTTCATTTCTGGGGAGAAAACCTGACTTTAACTGTTTCTACATATTGAGGGGATACAACACTGGAGGGGTCAACAATGGCAAATCCAGCCAAAATTATGGCCCTGTTGGTGCTAAATGCAAACTTTGCTTTGACACAAGCAGGGAAACTTTCCATGTAAAATTCATAAATTTCTTCATTTGGGCATCATGTCCTTTGTCTCAAGCAGCTAAGGTCAAAAATGCCCCAAATCAATATGTCCAGAAAAGGCATATAAAGAGGTAAGTGTTCAAACATTGATGCTAAAACTATGGTTTCCTTAAAAGAAAGGTAGCCCTGACTAGAAAGTCTATTGCATGAGAACATCGCACAATTGATCACTCCAACAGTCAATGCCAGAGAGGGAATTTGGAGTAAAATGCTCACCTCTGACCTGCAGTGCAGATCTGCTGGTGGTCTGCGGTCACTCTATGCACAGCATCTGTTGGCATCAACAAGGTTGAGAGAAAAGTATGTGTCAAGGTGACCCTAACTTCTGCTTTGATTAATTGGCTTTATAATTTGTCGCTTTGGAGGGGAAAAAAAAAGGGAATATGTCATTAGCCTTTTTTGAAAGAACTGTACCTCAATCAAGTGTAATTATTTTTCTAGACTAAACCATTACGACCTCTTCCTATACTAACAACTATTGTTTTAGTTCACACTTGGTATTAGGTACTTAATATATTGACCTGAAATAAATTGTGCTAAGGCTTGTTTGTGTGTGGTGCATTCTGGAAATGGCTGTGGCTCCTCCATTGGAATAACTTACAACAAAGGCCATGCATCACAAAGGACTAAGTTCCTGAGGACCATGGTTTTGTAAGACTGGATTTACTGTGAATTACCACTAATAAGGCACTGAATATTTAGAAAGGGTCTTGAGCAATTCACAAATATCCATTTTTTTATTTTTTATTTAAAAAAACCAAAAACCCAACCAAGCAAAAATACAACAGCAGAATTTTAAGAAGATGTATAACCTTAAGCTATGTGAAATGTCAAAATACATTTAAATATATGCCAAGAACTAATTGGTTTTGCTTTGTTCTTATCTGAGGATCATTTTACCCAATCAGAATTTTGACTTTCATTTCTTATTATGGGTGTAAGATCACACTATTCACACTGGTTTCCAAGTATGACAGATTCCAGCCCAATCTGATACTGCAGTGACTGTTCATTTCCCACTGGTGATCACCCCCTCAACTTATGGCAGTAGAGAGAAACACAGAGAAGGATCACAAGACTATAATAATAATTTATACTTCACTTGCATCCATATTCTCGCACTGAAGCTAAAATATTGTGCAATGCTTCCTTACTTTGATATTTCGTTTGATGCAAACCTTAAAAATTAATTGGAGGTCAGTATTACTTCTTGATCTTGTTTCCTTTATCTTTTTTGTATCTTTCTTGCCGAGATAATTTGTGCAGATCATCCCATGACAAATAGCAGGTACATAAAATACATAGAGATATTTGTAGACAACACATTGGCAAAGTATTGAAAATTCTCTTCTTCAAAAACCCTGAGTACTTTCTTCACCATGTACACTTTGGACTGTACTAACGCAATTGCTTGTGCCTGTGCTTTGTATATAGGCTCTTAGGACATTTTAATTTGTTAGGCTGTAGCTCTGCTGTACACTCTTCTGATTGCCACTTTTTCACTATTCTTAAAAAATTTTGGCTCTAGCCCTAGTTGCAATGCATGAGTTTAATTAAAATCTGCAGATGTTTTCCATAGACTATCTAGAGTGGGATCTATGTTTCATCAATTAATGTACATTGGGTCTTTCTTTAATATATGCAAGTACACTTCAAATACCTGGGAAATAAATAGAACCTTTCTCAAGAAACAAGAACAAAACACTGAAGTCTGTATGGCTTTAAGAGAGAAAACTTCGACACGAAGGCTATCCCAGACCTGGGATCCGTCACTTGCATGGTGTATGCAGAGATAAGGAGGAAGCTATAACATAAACATAGAGAAAAAGTCTTGGTTTCCATTCCAGTTTAATTTGTCAGAGCATGATCTTTCTCCCACATGCTGAAAACAAGGATATGTCCTCTCTCAACCTGCAGACCAGCTAGCTGAAAGATTGGCAACTGCCCGCAGAGCCAGCACACCTTGTGCTCAGTTGATGTTTTAATCACGGCTGCGGTGATGAAAGGGCTGGGAGCACTCACCCTTCATGCACAAACCTAAACAAACACAACATAATGTCTCAGCTCAAGCCAGTTCTAGCTTTGGCATTCCTGGCACACACTGGGCTTGCCACACACTCTCAGATAAAACTTGTCTACATGCTCATGTCGTTTTACATCCCTGAGCTTGGCCTTTTGTAAACTGCAGGATGATGCTTCCCCATCACCCCAGCAAATTGCAATTTTGCTTTTATTGAAAAAACAGGAAAAGGAATGAAATGAGTTTCAGAAACCCTCTTTATTATTGATATGTATAAAAATTGTCCTCTTGTGTTCTGAAAACTGGTGTATAATGTCACACAGCTAGAGAGTTTCCTTCCAGTAAGTTATTCTCAGTAAATTTGGTCTGCTTGTTGCACACATACACATATAGATATCTCAGATCTTTCACTATATATGCTTTTTCCTCATGAAAAGCATTCTGACTACTTAACAGGCATGTGGGATCCTGCATAAATTATGCTGATTCTAAATGATTCAAACTAGAAAATATAAAATTACATTTCATTTTCAATAAGCATATACACAAACCATGTGGAACATGAAAGGTTAAACTGGAAATTCCTCATTCCCGTTTGTGAATTATTTTTTATTCATCCAACCGCCCCACTGATTTCAGCTGGGCTGAGTAAGAACTCTCATGTAAGACCATAATCTGGCCTTGCTTTAAGACCATTTCAGGGCTCCAGTCTTGCAATCTGGTCTGAGCATAGACAGACGCACACTTAACTGCCATCAGTGGGCTGCTGTTTTGTCATGGGAAGGCATTTCATGGATCAGAGCCATGACGGTTAACTCAACTACCCAAACAAGAACATGATGAAGTTCCACTATGACGTTTAATCCCATGTCTTTGTGATTATACTAACTTTTAGCTTCATAGATGTGCAGTTTTTCTTCACCAAAAAATATAATATTCTTACGGTGTTCCTATGAGTTTGAGAAGACAGACAAACATTACACAAGATTAGAGAATGAGCAGTATTTAGCTTACCCAAGGTGGACTCCACCAGCAGAATGTCAATGCCTACAGGAACAGTAATACTCTCAGGGAATCCATTCCTCCTCCAAGTTTCAAAACTTGCTTGTGCACGTGCTATCATAGAAGCTAGATTCCTGATTTTAGAAATAATGAGTTTCAGTGAATGCTGCTGAGTTCACTCAGACACCAATGTGATGCCAAAAAGCAGCTATACTTTGGTGCTGGAGATGAGATTTCTAGCTTTAGATTGGGAGATACTGGTAGTTTGAGGCCAACTTTGCTCTCATGTTGCACAGGCATCTGCTCTCGCAGTAGGGAGGATGCTGAGTCCGTGCTTTGAAGTCCGTGCAAACTCTCCCACCGACTTCCAAAATGGACTGCGTTGTGCCTGACATCTGCAGTCTGTTTTTTTCCATCTCAGTCACTAGCATGATCTCCCTTCTGGGTATCATGGGTATGGAAGCTAAATTAGCCACCCAAAAAATTTAACAGAGTGTTAAACGGAGGTGAAGTTTCTGTGAGAGTGAAACAAAGACACCTACACAATTTAGAGAGTTTTACAGCAGCAGTCTGCTTTCACTGACATGCATTTTAATATTACCTGTGATCAGAAGCATGAGTACTCTCTACAGGGTACTTTTCATACACTTTTACTGGACTCTGCCTGGTATATTCACCGATCTCTGCAGCACATCAGCATGTTCGCTTTTTATAGGTATATCAGAGATTTCTCTCCTTTAGTGTATGGCACACAGACAGATGGATGCACCTACGTGAACCCTGTTGTGTCAGTGTGCATTGGTATGGCAGTCAGGCACACGTTACAAGTAGAAAGACTGGGGCTTGACATGAATAAAAGTGACCTGTCATATTGTACATGAGGTGATCTTTAGTGGCTTTATCCAACTGTTATTTTCCAAAGCATGAATGGTAGTGTAAGCTTTGTTGATTAATAACTGTCAAGCACATTATTATGAAATCCACATGTATCTACAGTTTCAGTTTTTAAATAAACCTTCCCGGAACATAAGCAAAAAATGGTGGATGACCTAGGAGAAAATCATTGCTTTGGGGCTTCAGAGCCCCTTGGCTCATAATGTTGGTGTGTGACCTGTCTAGAGCTTGTTGTCTGGGTTAGAGTGGGGCTGGAAGGTCTTGGAATTGATCCATCTGGAATTGATCCATCCAGAACTGAATGCTTTGTGCATCTCCTTGGCTCATGAAAAGTCACATTGTCACCCACAAAGGTGTAAAGGTTGAATAAATGATCATTTCAGGTAGTATGAATCCAATCTGTTGTCTGATTTTGGATAGTCATTTTTTCATACCTACCAGGAACTGCAGGAAACTTTGAAGGGCATCCCAGTGGGATTGCTTCTTGCTGGGTTTACAAGAAGCTCTTCTGATCCTTTGAACACACTGCAGAGGGTAACCAAGACAGGTACAGGCTTCCTTACCTGTTGCCACTTCTGTTCCTTTTCTGTTGGGCAACCCCATCACCCATGTGTGTGTTCAGCACAGTATTCCTTGTCAGAGCACTCCATACAATCTGAATACAGCTGTCAAAGTCTGGATTAAGGCACAGGTCAAGTCAGATTTCTCTGTCACAATGGAAAGTAAGATTCTTGGAAAGTTGCTCCGTGCTGTATTTCAACTCACTACAGACAGTTGTTTTGGATAAAACTTCTGTTATGGTTAAAAAAGGTATATCTTTCTGGTTAAACTTCTTGTTTTCACTTAAAAAAGACACCTTCGAGCAAAGGTGAATAGCACAAAGCTAAGCCAAAAATATAAAGGCTTGAAAGTAGAGGTTAGAAAATTTTGAATAGTTAAATATAGGAGCTTAAAATGCAAATTGGTACTCCTCCTTAGCCACGTTTATTTTCTATAGTAATCCACCTGTCTGTACAAAATAGGGGGAGATGGACACATTACCAATTTTTTCGCTGTTAATGATGGGTAGGATTTTAACAACATAATTATTTGCACGATAATATTAATAATAAGAAATAAAAACATTGAGTACAAAAGAATGTGGGAAACAAATAGGGGTCAGGATCAAGAACACTGAAATGTGAATATTTAATTAACAATAATGGAAAAGATGTGGGGCAGGGTATGTAAATGAAGGCTGCCTGGGGACAAATGTTCTCAATTGTGAAGCCAACAAGATATTAGAAACACCCCACATGACTTTGTTTTTTGGCTCACAAGCAAACCCATGTTGAAAATATATTTATCTGTTCTAACAGCAAAACCAAACACTTTCCATAATGTATGTATTAAGAGGATGCAAAACTTGCACAGCATTCACAGCTGGGACAATGTGACTATGTACGGTAAATGCTGTGAAAGGGGAGGGGGAGAAGAAGGAAGAGTGGTAAGAAGGACAGATGCTTGAGGAGAAAAAAACTTGCTAACCAGAGGCTTTTACATGGACCACAGCATCCCATGTCCCATATGCTGATTTTTCAAGCAGACCTGTTGCCAAGACAATTTTTTTCCTGTACTCTAGAATTGAGAGGATGTGCTTGGCTTGCATCAAGAACACAGAAGTTCCTTCCCCACACAAACAGCTTTATCTAGCTATGCTGGCTATATACAGAGTCTAATTCACTAATTATTTATACAAAGATAGCTGCATTCTGGAAGCTTCTTAGGAACTGGATTTTTTTTTTTTTTTTGTGTGTGTGTGTCTCATTGTGTTTTTGAGCTTCAGAGGTGCCACAATCCACCAAAAAGTATCTAGGCCTTCATCCACAGGAAAGTAGTTCACAAGTTTTTGACTCTGATTCATGCAGTGATTCTTTTTATTTTTAATTTTATTTTTATTGAGAGTGTTGATACTACTTATTTAGTTTCTCTTCCTACATGCCCCCCTGGCTTTTGAGATGACCTGTGTGATCAAAGAATACTTCAGAGCTACCAGCACCCACCTCACTTTAGGAGTTTGCATCATGAGAAGATTCTTACGTGTTCTGGAAAGGCACTGCACTGACATGTTCCAGCAAACAGTGGCTTTTCAAAACAATATGACTACTTTCATGAGTCAAGTGAAACTCATTCATAAGTATTTTCAGATTCAAGCCAACTGTTTTTTTAAATTATGCTCTATCTTCTTTCCCCCTTCCTCCCCACGTCTAGACCAATGAATTGAAATACTGAAACAGGGTTAGCAAGGGGAGTAAGGGGAAAAATAATTTTCTGAATGCTTCACATACCGTTATCATCATCCTCTCACTTGTGCATGAAATGCAGCTGAAATATGGAATATATGAAATAGTTTCCTAGCAGTGAAAGGAGGCGAGAGAAAAAAGAACGATGTATCCAGTGGAAAAACAAGCAGCATTTCGTAAAGGCAGAGTGCTGTTGAGTTGCAGTCACCTAAGTCTGTAAACTGAACCTTGCAATTCATCTTACTCTATTTTAAGAACATTTTA
>VZTO01017858.1:1397-16353 GCA_013400615.1 Syrrhaptes paradoxus
AGCATTAACTTAGAGCTCTATCTCCCACAGAAAGTGGAGAGAATGAGATCCCAGCTGATGAAAGGGGGAATTCAGTGTGCACGGGTTTTCCAGGAGGTGTTTGTAAACTCACAACGAAGAAGTAGTTTTAAGATACAGAAAAAGATGAAGTGATTTTTTAGGACATCTTAAATAAAAAGCCATTTTTCTAATTTAATTTATATTTTGAAGACATCTTTTCAGAAACTTTACTCTTTTAAAGGCAAACTTAAATTAATGTTCCAACCATCAAGATCAACCACACAGTGATAAAAAAATAGCAATCAAAGCAAGCACAAAACCTATCAAACCACTTACTGAGTTTATAATGGACTGAGTAATTCTATCTATAAAGTTTTTGAGAAAATCAGCTCCGCTAAATGCAAGCCAGGTCTTATTTAATAATGTATTTAATCATTTAGACTTTGAAAAATACAGTTTTTTTAAGATGAATCTATGAGGAAAGCTGTACAGGCACAGGCACCTTTGCTTTGCTTACTGATGAAAGAGTTTTGGATAAAAGAACCGCCTTAGCGTGTATAGCTATTAAGAATGCATACTACAGTTATAAGGAAAACATTCCATTTGGAGGTACAATAATCACACATGAGTGAAAAAGCTGTGCTTATATGAGCATAGTTACAATCCTAAGGTGG
Organism: Syrrhaptes paradoxus; assembly: GCA_013400615.1. Lineage (NCBI taxonomy): Eukaryota > Metazoa > Chordata > Aves > Pterocliformes > Pteroclidae > Syrrhaptes > Syrrhaptes paradoxus. The sequence goes on from VZTO01017858.1 coordinate 2,072, forward strand.
GTTCTAGTAATAAGATGGAGAGTTTCACTCAGTTGTCAGGTGTGTCATTGCAGAATTTTTGCATCACAAATAATTCTGTTTTTCACAATGTACTGAAAGATGAGCAATATTGCTTTGTGCTTGTGATGAAAAGTTGACCTACTTTCTAAGCCTAATCTGTTTTATAGTCACATGTATTGAAATAATTCAACTGTAACCCTTTATAATTAAAAATAATGCCTATGCATGAGATCCAGACTGCTTACAGGACTTAAAAATCAATTAATTTCTTTGTACATTTCTCTGTAACAACCCACATCAATATTTATATATGTGTTCTATAGTTCTTTCACATTTCTGTCACTCTGCAAGATCTACCCAGTGGCACTGAATGAACTTGTGCAAAGAAAAGTGGGAGCACACCTGATAGAGCATGCTTTATCTGCTGGGTGAGATCAAATCTCTTGGTATAAATATCAGTTCTTTGAAAACACAACCCAATAATTTCTTAATGACTGTTAGAAGCACAGGGGTTTTCCAGGCAGTAAATCAAACAAGAAATTTACTTCACAGTAAGAGTAATGATTACTAGGCAAAGTTGCTACATCTTATATCTGGGTGCTACCAGTACTACCTGGAACACTGCTACTTTAGAATGAGTAAAGAAATAATATTGTATCATATTCTAGAAAATATGTGTATACATTGATGATTGCTCAACTATTGGAAAGCATCTGCTATAGAGAGCAACAGAGAAAAAGATTGCACATTACGATCGTTTTTAAACAGAGTGTTCCTTTCTGGTGTGTTTATAGCTGAGTGTATCATATACTGCTAATGTTAAAAACATGCTTCTAGCAGCTACTCAGAATTCAGAATTTTAATACAAAGTGACAATAAAATTCCTCCCCAAACTCTAGCTAATAAGTTCATTTTCTTGTTTCATTATGCCTGCACCAATAACAACATAAAACTGCCATTAAAAACATATTTTTTACTCCAGGGAAGTATGCTTAGAGAAACTACTTAAGACAGGAAGCAGGAATTTTGAATGCCAAATCTTTTTTGCAGGATATACATTTGTTCATTTGTTTATTTTACAGACACTCTAAGTGTAGCACATACAGAGAAGGAAAATGAGGTCTCCTCACCTTGTGGAGAGCTTGAGAAAGGGAAAAGGATCTTTCTGATTTTTGAAGTTTTTCTTTTATATGGTTTCTCTTAATCTCTTTTCCTGTAAACAGAAGAGGATCTGTAGATGACACAACTGTGGTTTATTTTTGCTTCAGCTTTAAAAATAACTTTTAAAAATCCATTTTGAAATAAAAAGGGAAGGGCTGTTTCTTATATCTGTGAGAGAAGAAATCATAGATCTGCACACAACCTTATTTTAAACAAGCACTGTAACTTTTCCCATTTTGATTGGAATTTCTTAAGGTTTGATGCTAGTTCTTGAATGAATCCCAGTACTGGATACATATAATTTCATTTGGATGGATAAGTATGTCTTGCAGGTGTTTTTTTGTTTAATTAAATGAGTAAAGAAAATCTCTCATTTAATGAAATTGGGTGAGTTGGTCTCTGGCATCCATTTTCCCCCTGATTATTTTAGCTAGACAATTGACTCTGGCCAATATTCACAATAAAATAAATCACAACTGAAATTAAATAGGCAAAACTTCAGAGTTCCTATGGAAAAGTACCATGCAGAGCAAAAGGTTAATAGGGATTTGGTTTGGTCTCTTTTAATGTTGCAAAGCCTGAAAACAGTTCAGAACCTTGCTGAAAATATGCTCTGTCTTTTCTGCTGGGATTCCTGTGGGCAAATAAAGCCCTTTAGCAAAGGTCCCACAAACTGATCTCTAAAAAACGTGTTCACTGCTTTCTTCAAAAAGACAAAGATAAATGTTGCTGATGTCTTCCTCACTTTGGCTACCTCAAGTCAGGTGAGATAAATCCCAGGTTTAATATCTGCAGTGTAAATGCACAACACTCAATTGAACATATGCCCAAGGTCTTAAAAACCAGATATTTTAAGCATGTGTTTTACCATACTTAAATAAGTGTTTTAAAATGATGTCTCACATTTTGCACAGTTTTATCTGGTCATCAATAAAAGCTTTTTCTTTATCTCATTCTATTTTGTTGTCAAATTCAAAGAGTTAAAAGAATAGAAATGAATAACTCATTCTTTTTCTCTGCAAGCTCTGCTAGCTAAATTTACCAGTGATGAAAATGCTATAATTTAAGATTATAACATTTTCCTGAGAATGAGGCTAGAGCATGTATAAAATAGGGAAAAACATGAATGTCAATTAACCACTTAGTCAAGAAGAATTATGGGGAAAGCTTTTTACAATTGCTTCAAATCAAACTGCAATATGCAAATAACAAATTACTGACTGGAACAGTATAAAACCAGAACCCGGAACGTACAAAAACATGGTATGAATGTGATGTCATTCTATGTAACTGCCAGGCCAAACATCTTAACCTTTCATATAGGTATTATCTTTGTTGCCAATTATGGAAGAAAAAATGAAGTTGCCTTCACCAAGAGACTCCACTCTGTTTGCAGTAACTTGTGCTAGTGTTCGCACAGGAAGTTAAGAGAGCAGTTGAGGGTAAAACACTGAAGTGCAAGGAGATCTGAGGCTTTCTGCTGGACAACACTGATCGATCAGGACCAGCTAATCTAAAATTGTTTGGATTATTTCAGACAAAATTACTCACACTCAGATTATTGAGAAAACACTTTGCAATTATGGATAACATCATTTCCTGTCAAAGCTGGGAAATGCATTTCAAGTATTGGACTATTTATTTACCTTTTCTCCTGATTTTTTGCCTTTAGTCTCAAATATTTTCTTGTCCAGGTGATTAAGGAGGTAAGACCAGAAACCCCAAGTAAAAAATCAAGTTTTCAGTTGGATATCCTAGTGTAGATTTTTCTTGTGTTTTCCCTGACAAATTTCCATGAGTGATTGCAACTTTAATGAAGTGACTTTTTCTAAAATTTTCTCTGCTTTTCACAATAATTTATTATTATTATTATCCATTGCCCTAACTGCATGTCTGATAGATAAGGAAACAAATAAATTACATTAATGTTCTATCAAGCCTACTCACAAACTGCCAAAAGTTTTACATAGAATCTGTGTCTTCTTTACATCCATCATTTGCCTTATGCAACCGAGTGAGACATGAAAAATTTGAGATCCTGACACTCCTGATCTGCCTATGCCAAGGTCCCCCAGAGTAAAATAAATCTTCCCCTTTAGAGGCTCTGTCTAAAGGCTCTTAAATGAAATTCCACAGCTGACATAGTGTTCAGTATGAAGAACAAAGCTCCATACTTGTTAACCAAGTTGAAAGACAGCAAAGATTTTGAAGAGTCACTATAACACTGATCCTATGAAAATTTCCACTAAAATTCCCAGGTAGTAATTTTATGCAACACATGTGATTGCAACACATATGGTTTCCTTCTAATGTCAACATAGTCCTATATACAGTGATGTGTCATAACTCAGAGAGGAGGGAACAAAGTCTTGAATTACCGCAAAAGATTTTTAAGCAATAATTAAAGTCACAGATGGGAGAAAGAGCTGCTACAGGCAACTAGTCAACTTTTGCACTGGCAGAAGTTACACGAATTCCCTCAAGCGCTGAAACTGGTGAGAACTTTTCCTCTGATTGCTTCTTCTACATTTGTAAGATAACTAAAGAAAACAAAGATGTGGAGTTTGCTGTCATCCATGTACCTTCTAATGCTGTGCTACACCCACGTGGCTCTGGGACTTGTGCTCAAATATAGATATGTCTGCTGCCTGTGTACAGCCCAATGTCACTGCTGTACCCAGTTCTCTGTTATTGATGCTGTTAAAGGATTTGACACACCTCTGAGTGCTTTCAAATCATCTTCATCCTGGTGCAAGTGGAATCCCATGTTCCTTCCCTCCTTGTGTCTTGAATGATAATCTATGTACCCTCCCGGAAATTAACACATCTCTCTGGATCAGACCAGTAAATATTTTCTTTGAGCTTATGGCCACTGTTCAAGGCAGAGACCCAAAATCTTCCTCAGACCTTGGTATTAGATATATTAGATCAGACTAGATACAAGGAAGAAATTTTTTATGATGAGGGCACTGAAACACTGGAACAGGTTGCCCTGAGATGTGGCGGATGCCCCATCCCTGGAAACATTCAACAGGGATCTGAGCAACCTGATCTAGTTTAAGATATCCTTGTTCATTGCAGGGCAGGTTGGAACTAGGTGACCTTTAAGGGTCCCTTCCGACCCAAACCTTCTATGATTCTATGAACTCTCTTAAAACTGAGGTTCTTTTTGTATGTACTTTTTCCAGAATGGTAAAAACAGACATTTGGCTTGGAAGTACCTGTTTTGCAGCTACATAGCAGCATTGTTTTTGTCCCTATTGGAAAGCTACTTCTCAAAAGATATTGTGTTGCCTTTCTGCTATTTCCTGAAACAGCTTTGCTACTGGAATACATCAACACATACATATAGCAAGTGTTCTAAGAATCGTCTTGCTATGCAGCAACAGTATTAACAAGGAGGACATAAGCAGTAATCAAATTATTCCAATGATTTCAGGTCAGCATACCTACCTTCTCTCTCACCCCTTCAAAACCACAGTGATGGAGAAAAGGTAGGACTGAATAGAACACTAGTGGGAAAAAGTCAATTTAATTAGCCATCTCGTAGAACTATGAGGTGAGGTGAAGTACAACTCAAATTCCAGATTGTGATTCTGACCTAAATCTTTTTGTATCAGTGGTTATTAAATAATTTGGAGCAAATGACTCAAATATTTTGTCCTTTCTTTGGCTTTTATCTCATCGTATATGCTGCATTTAATTTTTATTCCAGATTTAGAGCCATAGTAATGTCTTTGGAAGATTTCTTTATCCTTGTCACTGCTATAAGGCAATTTCACACTCTCCTGCCTCTCTAAGACATATAATACTTGGAAATGTTAATTGACCAAATCGTCAATAAGAGAAAGAAAAAAAAGGGAACATGAAATATAATTCTGTTCATGAGTTTGACTTGTAAATGTAGGAATGGTCATTACACAACAAATATTCAGAGGGAACAAAACTTAAGCTCCTTTCTTTTTCAATAAACTACTTTAACCTCTCAAAAGGGCTGCTTATATTGAGCAATAAATGTACCAACATTCTGTTGAAGATTATACGTACACCAGGGAAGCTGGTTGTGCCAGACACTGACCTTAAGTTGAAGGTAAGCCTTTCTTCTCTCATCCAAATGCTTGGTTAAGGAAAGTCAGGCATGGCCATGAATACTGAATAGAAGGTTTTTTTCAGGTGTCAGGAAAATGTTAGTTACTTTGCCTGTAAAAATCCCAGACCTCTTCCTGGATTTGTCAGACATTGGCTTCAAGCTTTGTTCCTGATGGTGAGGGAAGCTGAAGATGCTCAGCCTTAGGTAGAAAGCAAGATTTTACTGAGGCATATATTTTACAAAATAAATTAAAATTAAAAAAATATAATTTACTGTCTGAGACATGAAACAGGTTGCAAAAATAAAAGGTTCTTAGCTGGTGTCACCTAGTGATCAGCTCAGAAGTGTCCTGGGATACTCTGTGGTGTATGTTACTAAGTTAACAGGAATTATCAGCTCTACTTTATGGGATTATGAATGGTCTAGATAATTTTTTCGTTAATTTTTACATTTGGAAAACTCAACAAAAGGCAGGAAAATCTGCCTGTCCTGTCAGTAGAGGCAGATTGCCAACATTCTTGAAATCCTCAGTGTGGTCTTTATTGTTCAAGGGAGTGTAGCAAATACATATCTTAGTAATGTCTTTCTTTCTTTCCAGGATGCCAGAAGATCCCCTTCTCCTTCACAGACAGATAAAGTGAATCCTTTCCAGGAAAAGTCTGTGTGTGAGGGACAAGGCAACGGGGCAGCAAAAGTGACAGTTTGTTTATATAGACAGCTTGGGGCTGTTCCTATAGGTCTGATAGGACTTGATAGGTCTTTTTCTCATCACTACTGTAAAAAAAGAAAACGGTTATTTTTCACTTTGTTTAAAAGCAAACAGAAATTCCAATTCTTGTCCTTTTCACAATAATCTTCACCTTCCTCACTTGTTGAAGGTAACAAAAATGAAGAGACCAACAGTGATCTTAACTTCTTCCTAGCAACAAGGCTGGAAATGAGAATAAATCTTCAATTTACGTGTAGTATCAGAACATTAGGTGCATGAAGACAGGGAGAAAGAAAACAAATAGAACAAACAGCCAAAATCAACCCCCAATTCTTCTTTTAAAATGTGTTTGAATCCTTCTTTCTTCTGATGTTGAATTGTCAGGAACTACAGAGGACAGCAAATATCTGGGCATCAGTGGTCTTAGTAACAACAGTGCTTAAAGAAAACAAGCTCCTTTTATATTGTTTTAGAGGTGGTCCACAGTGTGTTTCTTTTTAAAAATCTATAAAACTACCTAGGCTTTGGAGAAAAAAGAGAAAGTGGAACAATTAATACTACAGAGCTAAGCCTGAATAAAATTTGCATTTTACCTTTGGCTCTTGAGCTGAATCACAGTGATTTGCATTCTTCCCCACTCTCCCTCCCCAAAGTGTAAAATAATACTTCAAAACTTAGAAATGTGTCTCCCATAACCTTAAATGACACTTAGTACCACCTCCTCTTGTCATAACAAACTGGGCTCATACTCCAGTAGGGGCTACGTCATAACTTTGACTAGAACAGTGGAATTATGATGGATTATTTTTAACTTTTCCACTCTTTGAGTTTCATTCTGACTTTCTTTCCAAGGATGATGGGAAAACTAAAAACAAAACTTGTCTGAAGCAACTGTTTTTAAGGCAAAACTAGCCAAGGAAGCTGATAAAACTCTTTTACAGACCTTGTTAAAGGTACAAAGGGCTCAGTCCAGGCATGTTCTGACCCAGCTCAGGTTCACTGTAAGGAAAAAAGATGAGAGCTGAAAACAGATATTATATAATAAAGACTGACTTGGAAAGTTTCTAAAGTTTTTGATTTAGTTGGAGGTACGGGAGCAGAGCTGAGCTTAAAATCAGTTATGTACCTCATCCTTTTCTTTCTGGAAAGCCTTCCCACTATCTAGAGGTGCTTTGGCACCTTTGTATGTCTAGTTGAAGTATGTGAGATTCGCAAGGTGAAAGAGTGTAAAAAAAGAGAAGAAAAATATGAAAGAATATTCATGAAGAAAAGAAACACAATCAGAATAAACTGGATAATAAACAGAGGAAAGATAACAATGATACGGGAATACCTACTTTGGTAGTACAGATTCTTTCTTCTCCACCCTTTAAAATGTGTTAAACTCATTTCATACCTAAATATACTGAACTGGGGACAGAAAACAAATTCAGAAAAAAAATGACTGTTTAAAGTGATAAAGTAATAATTTTTCAATCTCTTTTACATGGTTAATTTACTTTAAAGCACAGTGAGGACCTGTAATTCTACAGATAATGACTATATCATAGAATCATAGAAGGGCTAGGGTTGCAAAGGACCTTAAAGATCACCAAGTTCCAACCCCCCTGCCATGGGCAGGGACACCCTCCACTAGACCAGGTTGCTCAAAGCCTCATCCAGCCTGGCCTTGAACACCTCCAGGGATGGGTCAACCACAGCTTCCCTGGGCAACCTGTTACAGTGTCTCGCCACCCTCACAGTGAAAAATTTCCTCCTAATGTCTAGTCTAAATCTGGCCTCTTTCAGCTTATACCTGTTACCCCTTGTCCTCTCACTACACTCCCTGATGCAGAGTGCCTCCCCATCTCTCCTGTAGGTCCCCTTCAGGTACTGGAAGGCTGCTATTAAGTCTCCTCGGAGCCTTCTCTTCTCCAGGCTGAACAACCCCAACTCTTTCAGCCTGTCCTCATAGGGGANCTCGACCCATGTGCAGGACCTTGCACTTGGCCTTGTTAAATTTCATGAGGTTTGCATTGGCCCACCTCTCAAGCCTGTCCAGGTCTCTCTGGATGGCATCCCTTCCCTCCAGTGTGTCCACCACACCACACAGCTTGGTGTCATCGGCAAACTTGATGAGGGTGCACTCAATCCCACTGTCCATGTCTCCAACTATCTGATCTTTTTTCTATTTTGTCTGTTTTGTCATTGTGAGCCTGCTGTGCATCCCACTGCATCATGGGCTCATAATTTTTCAAAAATCTCTTTAGAAAATCTGAAGTCTTTCAGAGGGGTATAGCCGTGTGTTTCGTTCCTGGACAGTCATGGAGTAGTGTGGTGTTAAAATTAACTGAGTCTCTTTCCTCTTGCTGTGATAAAAACATTACAATAAATGCAATGAATGTGAAAACCAAAATATTAGAAAAAGTACTGGAAGAAGAAAAGAGGGAAACATTGTGCCTGCTGGGGTCAAAACACTTAGCCAGTTCTGCCCTTCAGTGTTGGGTTAAGAAGTAAAATGCATCCATTGGTTGCTAGTCATTTAAAACAGTCCATCTGAAGCTTAAATATAATCAGGCAAATAAAGTTGTTTATGTTTAATTATTCTGTTTTTATTGGCTTCTCTGGCTGGAGATTAGCAAGAGAAAAACATTTCTGAGTTGGTTTAATATAATTACTGATGGAACAGGGTTTCAGGGTCTAAAAGGTTGGAAGATTAACAAAAGTAATTTTACCCTCATAATTAGTTTTGAGTTACAGTCTGTCTCTAATACAAAGACATTGAAGTAGTTTTGCTTCATATCCTAGATCAGGTTAATGTAAATTTGAGTAGCTTTTTGAAAAGGATGGCTATCAGATTCACATGTACCTGATCTTGCACAGCTGACAATGCTTTTAGCATCTCTTTAATTTATAGTCTATGTTTACTGTTACATCAACATGTCCTCTCTCCACTCCAGATAAGGATAATATAGGGTTAACTAATAATACAGAAAATGATTTTTAAAAATAATAATTCAGGGCATGAAAATTAAGCCCTGTATAAGTAGATTATATATTTAACAGTGCACCAATCCATAATTCATAATTGTCTTTGACAGCCTAATGAAAGTAAACATTTTAAATTGGCTGTTAAGATGATGTCTGTGTTTCTGGATAAAATAAAGGAAGAATTAAAATGGACAGAATACTTTAAATCTTGAATTACTACAGTCAACCACCCAATTTCTGAACATTTTTGGAAAGCTATACAACTGTTATCCACCTCTATGATATGATCTAAGGACTGTACACAACAGCCAGACAAATAAGTCTGTCAGCTCATAACATTTGGTTTTGTGAAAGTGCTCACAGCCTCACATGCACCAGATTCAGTACTCCTATTTGCTCTGGGGCAATTGCTTGTGGTTGCTATGTGTAAAACCTTAATAACATAATGACAGAAAATGTAAGAAATAAAATGGAGCTCTACAGGGGAGTGTGGGTGAGTGACAGAGTGAGGAAGAGAAACTAAAAATAGATGGCATTTTCTAGAGGACTGGAACAGATGAGCAAGGAAATAATTGCTCTTAGGAGTTCTTTTAGGGCCAGGGGCAGAGGCAATGTCATATGTGAACCATAAATAAAAAACCGATGAGACTGGAAAAATTGTAAATATATCATCATGAAAACTACCTTCCAATAAAATAAAAACCCAACTTGTACCATATAGACAGTAGGAGAGTGTTAGGCATTCTAGAATATTATTCATTCTTAGTTGATGTAAAGAGTAGGAAAAGGTCAGATGAATCTCAACCTATAAATATGTATTTCTTAGTCATTAAATGGATTATTTTCTGCCAGACATCCAAAGCTTTCCCCTTACATTACCTGCTGCTATCTTCTTCATCCATGGAAGTCAATGTAATTTATTATATAGAACCATACCTGGGATCTTAGAGTGACATGAAAAAGCCTTAAGACTTATAAAAGTATTTCATTTACAGAATCACAGATTCCCAGAACAGCTGAGGCAGAAAGGCACTCCTGGAGATTGTCTAGCACAACAGGTTCAGAGAGAACAGGATGCTCACGGCTGTGCCCAGTTGGGTTTTGAATATTTCCAAGGATGGAGACTCTACAACCTCTCTGGGCAACCTGTTCCAATGCTTGATCATCCTCACACTAAGGAAGTTCTTTCTTACCTTTACATGGAATTTCCTGTGTTTCAGTTTGTGCCATCAGCCTCCTGTTCAGTCACTGGGCACCACTGAGAAGTGTCTGGCTCTGCTTTCTTTACTTCCCCCCCAGGATGGATTTATACATATGGATAGGATCCCCCTGAGCCTTCTTTTCTCCAGGCTGAGCAGTCCCAGCTTTCCCAGCATCTCCTCATATGACAGTTCCAGTTCCTTAATAATATTAACAGCTCTACATCGGGCATACTCAAGTATGTCCATGTCTCTCTCATACTCAGGAGTCCAGAGTTGAATCTGGCATTTCTGATGTGTCTCACTGGTGCTGAGCAGAGGGGAAGGATCGTCTCCCTTGACCTGCTTGCAACACTTTGCCTAATGCAACCCAGAGTACTATTGTCCTTCTGTGCCACAAGGGCATATTGGTGGCTGTTATCACCTTGGTGTCCTTTTCCGTCAAGCTTCTTTACAGCTAGTTGTACCCCAGGCTGTACCGGTGTCTAGATTTGTTTCTTCCCAGGGGCAGGATTTGACATTTCCCTTTGTTGAACTTCTGTTGTAGTTTTGATCCTGGCTAGCAGCCAAAACCCACAACAACCGCTCACTCATGCTCCTTCCTCCTGGGAATGGGGAGAGAACTAAAGGGGTAAAGGGAAAAGAGACTCCTGGGTTGAAATAAGAACAACTTGCTAGCTAAACTACAATAATATTGAGAATCATAATAATTATAATAATAATAGTGTATTTACAAATATACAAATGAGTGATACACAGTCATACTGCTCACCACCCAAAGACCAGGGCTCAGCCCACTCCCTGCTAATGATCCTGGAGCAGGGAGAGTCCTGAAACCACAATCCCAGAATGGAGACAAGAGCCCAAGTGTCCTAGAGACTGAGATGACTCTGAGAGAGGGGTGACCCAGAGGGAAGCAACCTGGAGCAAGAGAGAGAGCTTCCAGACAGAGCCTCATCTATATACTGTGCATGACATGCATGAAACGGAATAGACCATCAGCCAATTTGGGTCTCAATCCTAAAGCTAAGATCGAAACCTAGACTAGTAATTGGGGCTGTGCTCCCTCCCAGGTTCTCCTGCCCCTGCAGACACTGGCACAGCAGAGAAGCTGAAAGGTCCTTGAATGTTCTGGCAGCACCTATAAACACCAGTATGTTATCAGCCTTCTCCTCAGCACAAATGCAAAATGCAGACTCTTACTAGCTACTATGAAGAAAAGTAACTCTGTCCCAGCTGAAACCAGGACAGCTTCATAACATTCCAGTCATCCCCATTTCTCCAGCCTGTTGAGGTCCCTTTAACTGACTGCACACCCATCTGGCATATCATCCACTCCTCTGTTCTGTATTGTCAAACCACCTCACTTTCCACTTATCTAGACTATACTTTGTCAGCTTATCTGTGGGGATGATATGGAAGACAGTGTTAAAAACGTCATCAAAGTAAAGACAGACAGCATCTGCTGATCTCTCTTCATCCTCCAGCCATCTAATTGTAGAAGGCTACCAAACTGGTCAAGCATGATTTTGCCTTCATAAATCCATGCTGAGTGCTCCAAATAATATTATTGTCCTTCATATATTTGGAAAGACTTTACAGGAGGATTGTCTCCATCATCTCTTTAGGGACTGGGGTGTGGTTGAACAGGTTGTAGTTCCCTAGATATTCCTTCTGTGTTCTCAAAAATAGGAGCGTCATTTGCTTTCTTTCAGTCCTTATAAACCTCACCCATTCACCATGACATTTCAAAGATAATCGAGAGTGACCTTGTAGTGATACTGGCCAGCTCTTTCTGCATTCGTGGATGCATCCCATCAGGTTTCATTGACTTTTGTCTGTCTATTTTGTTTAAATGTTCCCTAACCTGATCCTGCTCTCCTGAGAGCAAATCTTTACCTTCAGTCTCAGGGGCCTGCAACTGCTGAAAGCCAAAGGCAAAGAAGACATTCAGTACCTTGGTCTTTTCTGTGTCTTTTGTCACGAGGTCTCCTCACCTGTTCAGCAGCAGGCCCTGCATTTTCCCTGGTATGCATTTTGCTGCTAATGAAACTGCTGAAACTCTTTTTGCTCTTCAAATTCCACACTAGATTCAACTCCATGTAGGCCTGGGCTTCCTAACTGTGTTTCTTCAGTGTCTGCATATTCCTCCTGGGTCACCTGTCCCAGCTTTTGCCTCTTGCACACCTCCCCTTTAAGCTTGACATTTGCAGGAGATCCTTGTTCATCCCTGGGGGGCTCCTGCCACTCTTGCTTGACTTCCTGTTCATTGGGATGGACCCTTCTTGGAAAGTGACACATTTCATTGTCAGTTTCATAATTCGGCATACCAACATTTTGTTTTACTTGGGTGTCTCAAGCCTTAGACTTACTGAGTTTAATTGTGACCTTAATTTTACTAGTGCATTGTTCCATCCCTAATTAGCTAAACAAAATTGTAGTACTTTAGCTTGGTAATTAGCCTTCTAAAATGAATATTTGCTTGCTCATGTGTTTTAACAAAATCAATGAAGGGGGTGCAGATTTGGGTTGCTCTAACAAATTATAGCATGATTGAAGAACTACGAGGGCATGGCTAGCCTCAAAGATGTCATTACTAAACCACTCAGATCATCTTCCAAAGGAATACTTAAATCTTTTTTGACTATTACTCTTAGACCAGGCAACGTGAGTGTCCTGGTTTAAGCTGAGACAGAGTTAATTTTCTTCATAATAGCTGGCAAGAAGCTGTGTTTCAGATTCGTGCTCAGGAGAAAGCTGATAAAAAGTGATGTTTATGTGGCTGCCAAGGTCTTTCAGCTTCTCTGGCTGTCCACAGACTGGAGAAGCTGGGAGGGAGCACAGCCCCAGTTACTAGCCCAGGATTTCACCTTAGGTTCGGGATTGAGACCCAAAGTGGCCAATAATCTATTCCATAACATACACGTCATGCCCGATATACAGGTGAGGACCCTCCAGAAGATCGGCTCTTTTTGGTTCTGGGTCTCTTTTGCCCCGGGTCATCTTGCTCCAGGTGGTTGTTCTCCCAACGCCTTTCACAGAAGGTGATCTATGAGATGGCAGAGTACTTTGCTCTCTATTCCTTCTGTACATCCGTCAGAATCACTTCTGCTGCTATATGGCATTGGGGATCACAGTCATCACTGGGACTCACCAGAAGATCACTGTGGTCATAAACTGTCCTTCACAATGCCATTGAGACTTTTTGAAAAGATGTGTGAGAAAAGTATGGAATATACACATTTGTATTGGTCAGACTAAGTTTGTCAGGCACACTTCTTTTGGACTAATTTTTTATCTTCTAGTGTATCATACAGCAATAAACTAATTCTTTGGAAAGTGAGATTAAGAAATGTAACAAAGAACTCTTGGCCTTCACATAGTCCACTGTGTACTTAACACTGAGGTTTGTATATGTGCACACCTGAACACCCTGCTAGAAACCTTCTCACAGTGGCTGCTGTTCACAAAACATTGCCAGTGGGATTTTCAAAAGAATTTAGCAATCCCAGAACTCATGCACTATTAGAATCAATGGACAAACTTGAAATTAGACCAGTATATAATAGTTTTGGGATTCCTTGCCCACATGTTGTGGTGCAGCTGGTCAGGATGTATTATCCACATTTTTTGTCAAGATGTGAGAAAATAAACATCTCAAGCCAGGCTTAATCAAATAATAAATGCTCAGAATATATTCTGAGAGCAGATAAATGGATAAAAAAATCCAGGTAGCAAATCTCCTTCATTCACAAGCATCTCACTACTCCTTTCACAAAGTAGTAAAATACCTAAACTTCCTCACCTCGGATTAGGACATTAATCTGGCATAAAGCCCAGGTTCTGACCCTTACATTTCTCCGCATAGCTTACTGCCTATTTAATCGTGCACAATTTTAATGAATATAGCTTTTGTTGTTGAATATAGAAACACAATTTCAGTAACAAACACTGAATAATTTAATCATAAATGAGCTATAACAAGCTGTTTGAGCAGCGGCATTGAATGGCTCTGAGAGCCATTTTCTGAAGCTGAATTGATGGGTGACATTTAGTTTACATAGCGGGTAATATAAAAGGTAAAGGAATTTTGAAATATAATTGCTAATAAAGAGGATAAATAACATCTTATAAATATGTTAACAAGCCATTC
>VZTO01017859.1:0-21714 GCA_013400615.1 Syrrhaptes paradoxus
GTTTTTTTTCCCCTCTCCCTGTTGAATGAAGGAGTTAAGTTGGCACATGGAGGGACAAGCGCCAGATCCAGCCCAAGGGAAGGGAAAATCACCCAGTTGTAAGAGTGAAAATGAAAATAAAGCCTCCCCCTTCTCAGGGTCGAGCACATCGCGCCCAGCGCCGGGCGCAGCGATCGGCAGGGCTCTGGGCATCCTTCCTGCCTGATCTGGGCTGGGAGCCACGGGCCGGCTGCCTTTGCTCCATGGGCTTTCCCCTGCGAGCCTTACGGCTTCCTCTGCTTTCGTCCCGGCAACAGCACGGGATCAGTTCCGGGAGTAGGTCTGGTTGAAGCACCGTTTCATGGGCTGCGAGCCTTTAGGAGTCTCTGCGGTGAAAATTGAGAGGTGGATCGAAGGCAGGTGGTGAGGATCCCGGCAGTCGCTCCGGCTTACTTTCAGTTCTGACTCCCGAATTCCGCTGGAGGAAACGAGCCAAGCGGCATCAGATACCAGTCCCTCGAATTAAGTCGAACAAGTTTATTTGGTGATGCTACATGTTGGGCACGCAGGTAGCTCTTGAGGAAAGGCTTTGAAAATGTCCTGACACGAGCATCATCTTTCTTGGCTATAGTATGGCAACACATTTACTGCTGAGTCAAAAGGCCAAAGCGTATCCAGAATGAGGCTTTCTGTTGTGGTTTTCCTGGGGGGAAAAAAAAAAATCTTTCCTCCAGAAAGTGACTTCATCGAGAGAGAATTGCATCAAACCAGGTAATAGGTGCAGGTAATGAGATTTGTGTTCATAGTCATCTCTGCTGTTCCCACGTGGGCTCTGAGCTGAGGTCCAGCTCCCAGGATGCGCTGCTGTTGGACACGAACGTGAGCAAGTTGTTTGTTTTGAGAGACACAGAATAAATTCTGTAGGAGAGTTTTCTTTCTGAAAGCGATTGCAGAAGAGAGTTGAGCCTGGAGAGGGGCAAAGTCGTCCTTGTTTCTGTCACCTTGGACACTGCGGTGGAAGGTTTCTCAGCAGGCTTCATCCAGGTTTTCGGGTGGAACTGCCTCTGTACCAGCAAAATCTGCATCTCCTAAGGCATGCAGACCGCTGTCCCTCAGGAAGGGACATTGGAGCAGGATGTCACCCAGCGTTACTCACGAGCATCCTCGCATGGTGTTCTCCTTTCCTGCTCGGTGCGAGGTGCGTAGGCTGCTCCCGACCTCCCTTTTTCTTCCCACTCTGCGCTTAGTTGCTTTGAAGGTTCTCCGGATGTCAAGGTGGCTTCAAAATGAATTTGTACAGAACGAGAGCTTGATCCTGGCTGGGACTATTTAGCATTTTCAGCTTATAAATAATAGGCCTGGGCAGTCTCAACCCCACATTCAGGGTCATGGTGTTCCTGCACTATTAGATTCCCAGATACAGTTGTGGCTGGAACACGGACAATTAGACCAGCTCAGTGCCAGTAACACGTGCTGTGTGGAGTGGCATGTGGCGGAGCAGCGCTGGAGAGGGTGACGATGCTGAATGGAGATGCTGGTGAGTAACGCTGAGCCATAGCCCCGCTTGGGACTCTCTTTCGAGGCAGTCAGCAGTTTCGTGTGTTCGTACGGAAGCGTCGTCTTCTGAGGCTGGAATGAGATTTGTGGTGAGTGTGAAAGAAGAGTTTCTCCTCCCGTAACACTCTGTGTGTACCGAGGTAAATGTGGGACAAATGGTCAAATTGATGCAGTTGTGTCGGCGAAGATAAGGGAAGAGTAGGATGCTGCGCTGGATTTTAAAGTCAGTGTATAAAAGTTGTGGAGTCGGGGAAGAGGCAAGAAGCTGTAGGAGGTTTAACTCTGTCGAGACGGTGTTTTAATACTGCCGAGCAAAGAGACTCCTTAGTGACTAGTGGAGCCTTCAAAGGGCCGGACAGGCTGCTAACAAAGAGCTGTAATTAGCCTGTTGTCTGTTGAAAAAGTGTTGTGGCGAGAAACGCAGTCCATGGAATTATTAGAAAACTTGGAGGTTGCTTTTTTTATCTCAAAAGGTGGAGGAAGTTGCGTTGGGGAGTGGTTGCTTCAGTGGGGTGACTAATGGGGTGGTACTGGCTGAGCGGTGCCTGTCTGCCCCCAGATTCTCAGAGCAAGAGGGTTCATTATTTTCATTATATTCCTATATATCCATCCTATATAGGAATAAATGCATTGTTGTGCTGGTAATTTGGTGAGTGTGATGGACTTGGTAAACCTCTAAGCAAGCACTAACTGCCTGAAACCCCAGGGAGGAGGTTACGAGCAGGTGACTGAACAGGTTGAGGAAAAATCCCGAGTTAAATCACCCATAGATAAGAGAGGTCATAAAGTCTAGACCTGAAGAAACTCAGCCTGAGGTGCTTCAGGAGCTATTTGGTGCAGATGCTGCAAAGTTATCACCGAGTGATGTTCGGAGGGCTATGGGGGAGAGGGAAGCCTGAAGAACCAGAGAAAAAGGGGGGATGCAGCTAGAGGCTTCGAAGGGAAGGGAGGAGATGGGTCTGGCCGGGCTCATCACGGATATCAGCAGCAGGGGGGCACGTGTTTGACGGTGTTTATAATTACCTAGAGAATAAACGGTGATAAAGCAGCCGTTAGGAATTGCGCTGTGCTCAGCTGATGAGGCGACTGTCCCTTTTGTAAGGTCAGAAACGAATCGGTGTGTCTTGGCTGTGGTAAGGCTTGTGACACGCTCCCGCGTGATGTCCTGATAAGAGTCGTTCAGGCTGAAGCTCTTCTTTTAGTGCCTGCTGGTTGTTTCCGGCAGTTTACAGATGCACGCTCCAAGTCTGTCCTTAGTCCAGCTCTGTTGAGTGTTCTCACTGCACTGGGGGCTGCCGACCAGCTTTGGTTGCTCCTGCTTGGCACGGGCGTAGGAAGAACCGGGTGTCACTGTTCCCCTCCCTCTCGCGTGCGCTTGTTTCTGTTCCTTGGAGGCCAAAAGCTGGACCTGAAATCAGCTGGCAGGTCACTGCTTGGTCAGAGTGACAAAGTTTATAAAACTTGTCGGCGCTGCTGTTTTGACGGGCTTGCAGTCACTGATTGATGAGATGATGGCTGGTCTGACACTTCATCACCCCAAAATGATGCTGAATATCCCGCAGTGGAGGTTGAGAGCTAGGACTGGTATAAAGGATTAATTTTTTGAGATCTTTTCCTGGCCGTGTGCTTCTGTTAGCCTTACTATATAAAAAGTTCTCAGCTGCTTCACTTCTCTTTGTTTTCCAGCCGTCAGCCTGAGCCACCAAAGAAGGAGAAGGAGGCAACCACAATTACCACCACTCAGTCGAAGAGAGCAGATGAATGGAAGGACCCCTGGCGCCGATCCAAGTCCCCCAAAAAGAAACTCGGCGTCTCCGTCTCGCCCAGCCGTGCACGTAGGCGCCGAAAAACCTCTGCGTCTTCAGCATCTGCTTCTGGCTCTTCAAGGTGAGCAAAGGCAGAGAGCGTGGTCACATCCGAGCCTTGTTCATGTCTCGGGAAATGTGACATGAGTCTGGTCGGTGGAAGATGTTGGGGTGTTTGGGAAAGCAGTTCAAGACTTGGTGCTCAGTAACAGCTGTGGGCACCAGCGTGTAGGTATTGAGATGGAAGCCAGAGGGGACACGTAATTCTGGGGGCTGTGATGTGAGCCGTTGAAGATGAAGAAGAGGCAGGTCCTTGGAAAAAGAGAAATTAGACTTGGAAGCAATCCAAGTGATTGGATTGGTCAGCTGGATGAAAACTGACCTTAATAAGAGCAGAAAGAGCTGGAAGCTGTAAACATTGGAGCCTCTTCACCCCAGGAGTTGTGGGGAGATGAGGTGAGCCCACTCCAGGAAGAGCACGGTGATGCTGCTGGGGAAACACGGGGCTTTTGGAGGCTTGACAGAGCCTTAGGGGGCTGCAGTGGAGCTTGGAAACCAAAGGGTGCAAGATAAAAAATACTTTTCAGAAGGAAGCACCCTGAATCTAGGAGAGCTGAGGCACAAGCTGGATCTGTGTTCTTTAAACGCTTGAACTTGAAGCTCCTGAAAAGAGGAGAGGGGAAAGTATCAGAGAGGAATGAGGAACATGCTGAATTGAAGATAAGGATCTGAAAACCAAAGCCCTCCTGAAGCAGATAGCTTTTCTTGCTGGGATCACTGCACCTGAGATTTTTCTGCTTTCTCCTGCGTGACCCAACCTATCAAGGGATTGGCTGGTGAAAAGGTGAAAAATTGCATGGACAGAGTTCTCAAAAAGGGATGGAAAGTCGTTAGCTAAGGGAGCTGAAGGAGGGGAGGTCTATTCAAGGGTGCAAAGGGGGTAGCGACAACAGGAGCTTCTAAAGGAAAAGGTGGTGTTGGAGGGCATGGGGACTGAGGAGAGGTTATAGTCCACCAAAGAGAAGGCAGGGAGTTTTTGATGCAGTGTTTGAGAACTTGGGAAGAATGTACCAGAAACAAGACCTTTAGTCTCAGAGGACTTCTCGAGAAGCACTCAATTTTAATATTTTTCTTTCAGGTCCTCTTCTCGTTCATCCACCTATTCTGGTTCAGGCTCCTCGCGATCTCGTTCCAGATCATCTTCTTACAGCTCTTATTCTAGTCGCTCTTCAAGACACAGCTCTTTCTCAGGCAGCAGGTCCAGGTAATAGGATTTGAAAGCAATGCTTTACTGTTTCCCCAACACTTGCTAACAGCTGCTTTTGCTGGTGCTTTTAAAAGCAAATGGCCAACTCTTGAAATAAGACATTCAAACCAGTTTCCTGGGTGAGGGGAAGTACAACAGACGGCAAGGCAGCCTGCTGGTTTGGTGGTTAAAGGA
This sequence comes from Syrrhaptes paradoxus, assembly GCA_013400615.1. Classification (NCBI taxonomy): domain Eukaryota; kingdom Metazoa; phylum Chordata; class Aves; order Pterocliformes; family Pteroclidae; genus Syrrhaptes; species Syrrhaptes paradoxus. The sequence continues at coordinate 4,783 of VZTO01017859.1, forward strand.
AGCAGATACGTCAGCCACCCCCTCCTCTCCCCAGTACCCCCACCCAGGAGCACTGGGCTGCTGTGGCCGGGCTGTTTCCCATGCCTGTGGTAGCTGAGCGGTTGTAGGAGTCTGGCTGAGATGAAGGTTTCCATCATTTGCATTTTATGATTGGAAGAAGTTACTGGCATCTCTTTTCTATTGCACTGGCAATTCTATTTAAAGAGGCAAATCACATTTCTTTATTAAAGCAGTTGTGTCTTGTGATAGTCCCGACACTTCAAAGTAGCAATTCGGTGTCCCATGCTGATTAACCAGAGGCATGTTTATTGCTCTGCCACTTCCTTGCCCCTGCAGACAGTTTCCCAAGTCTGGAATATGCATAGTAGGAGAACTGGCTCCCTAGACAGGCACCTCTTCAGAGCTGAAATCACACAGATACCCAGAGTGGAGCTGATCTTGACACAGGCACATAGGGGTTTCTGACCTTCCCCCATCCACCCCATTGCAGGCTGTCCTTGGAGGTCAACACCAAGCATAGGTGACACACTTCAGTTAGCGTGCCTCTCTCAGGAGGTAGGAGAGTGAGGAACACCCAGGTGCCTAAGTGTTCTTCAGAAAGCCCATCACCGAGCTGTCTGGCTTTCTGAAGTGCTGGGCTGCAAGAAGGGTACTTCCAGCCCTGGCAGTGGGGTGAATCACTTGAACGCCAGCAGCCGGGGTGCTGTGTAAGTGCCTTGCCTCTTTGGTCAGTCCTGCTCTTAGGAAATAGCTCTTGCCCTTTGATCTGTTGGCTTTGATATACTCCACTTGGGTTTTTTTTTCTCCTTGTGTTGCAGAAATTACAGCTGTCCAGTTAGATGTGTTTTTTGGTTTTCTCCCAAGATTGTTTTTGCTGCTGTTTAAAGGATTGTGGACTGCACTAGCAGCTGCAGGAACATGGAGAATGTTGAGACAGATCATGCTGAACTTGCAAGTCAAAATCCCACTTACTTTCCTGCAGCCACATTCTCCCTAAGGAGAGAATACAGAGAGCATGAAGAAAGCTTCAGGTGCTGGTGTGGAGTACCTGAGAGTGCCTCTCTCGCAGCTGACCCCATTTTTTCTTTTTATTTTCTACTTTTACCGCTGATCTGGTGACAGAAGTTGGTTTTGTTGAGCAGAGTCCAGATATGAAACCAGGACGATCTCAGACCCACAGGAGCTAGTTCCTGGGATGCAGGCGAGGGAGGGAGTGGTGGCTAAATGCACTGAAAGCCAGGAAAAGCCTTCTGCAGTCCCAGAGACCGAGCTGAGCAGTGTGTCCTTCCTTTCTAGGTCACGGTCCTTCTCATCTTCACCCTCTCCATCTCCAACACCGTCTCCGCATAAGCCGCTTGCGAAGGCTAAAGGGGAGTTGTTACCGCCTGCTGGGAAAGGGTAAGGCTTCACCTCCCTTCTGCTAAGGCAGTGCAGAACACCTCCAGGCAGGAGCCTAATCCCCGGGTCGGTGGACAGTTCAGGGAAGAAATGGAAGGTGCAAAATGCGGCTCACTTAGAAGAGTGCTCAGCTTTGCGTAGTTAATTAAATGATGACACTTTCACTTACTAAATCCAAGTTTAAATGTACAGATACCCTTAAGTATTATATAGAATAATTTAGATTGGAAAAGACCGTTAAGATCAAGTCCAAATGTTAACCCAACACTACCACGTCCACCACNCAGCCTTAAAGAAGTGTCTCAGCCTTAGAATAAAGAAATGGCTCAGCCTCATCTACTTTTAATATTGGAGACCAATTAAAGCAGTGCTATAGCTGTGAAACTCTTTGGCAGACTATGCCTGTTCTTTTAAATGCTTGAAGTTGCTATTTCACAAACTCCTGTAACACACAGTAAACGGTATGTTGGAGGGTGACACAACACCGTAGTGATGTCACCCCTTTTAAGGTGACCTGCAAAGAAATGACACCGTGGGAATCCCCCTGAATTCTCCAGAATATGGGACAATCCCCTTTGCCACACTTTTTGTACCTTATTGACCTGTTTATTTTTTCCTTCCCCACTCGGAGGGTTCAGCCCTTTAGAGACATGCTCTGTCCACCTGCAGCGATGACTTTACACCCTTCGGGCGCATGTTGCAGTGCTGGTTTGGTAACGCACCGGCCAGCAGCCTGCACTGGCACGGGGATTGTTTTCACCACGTAACGTTGCACACACTTAATCCTGCCTTCTGCAGGGGATGGATACAGATATCCTTCAGCACAAGAGAAGGAATTAACAGTCTCTTTTTTTGTATGCAGACATGTATGCCGTCTCCTCCCCAGTTAATAGCAGGTGTGACATCGGTGCTGGGGACGTTGGGCAGTAACCAGCTATTAGAGCAGAGGTTGGATGCGCTGAGCCCAGAAGCGAGCAGCGCCGTGGCCGTGCAGAGCCCTTCCCAGCTCACGTAGTGGGTGCTAGAAAAGGTCACAAAAGCGTTAGGTAGCGATCCTCTGCCATGGTGCTGCCCATCAGGTGTTCTGCAAGGTGACATGAGCTGAGGGACATGGTCACACACAGGCTCTTTTACACCCTGCTGATCCAAGTGAGCAAAAAGAACATTTTGGCATAAACTGTGCGTTTGATGCTGAAGCCTGGCTGGCAGATGTTAGGTGGGTGTATGTGTTTTGGATAAAAATGCACAGAATCAAATGGATAAGAAATAGCAATTCCACGCTGTCTGCTTCATTGGTTAATTTACAAGCTGAATGTCTCCAAAATTGGCTGTTTTATAGTAAATTGTCATTGTCAAAGTGACTTGATGCAGAATATGGGAAAGAAATCCCTTTATTGGAATCTGTGTTGGTTGAGAGTGTTTTGGTGGCATAGCCACGTGTCTGCAGTAATTATATCTGTATAATATTTGGTCAGGAACAAACATGAGTGTGTTTCGTCACTTCTGAGGATGTCTGTGGTCTGTACCTACCCACTTTGATCACGCACCTGAAAATTTTAATTTTTGTAGTGAAAAATCTGTGAAGAAATTAGCTGCCCTTCCAGTCCCTCAGCCGCTCGCTAAAATTACAACAGTGGCCCCAGAGCCAGCCAAACCGGGGGATAATCGGGAGGCGAGAAGGAAGGAACGTCAGACAAGGACTCCACCCAGGAGGTAAGAAAGCTGTGACGTGGAGTGAGGCTTGATCTCGTGGAAGATAGATCCTGGGTTTCTCTTGGGAGTGCCAGCTCCAAGGGCTCTTCAGTATTAGAGGAGAAATCTGTTTCCTGGGGCAGGAAGGAAATAGGGGAAAGAGTTGGGGTGAGTGCTAGTGACTTGCCACAGCAAGTGGCTCCTGTCTCTGTGGGCTGGCTGGGGTTAAAGTAGGTGGAACACGTGAAATATGCCAAAAGGCAGGGTTCACAGTGCAAAAAAAGGCATGTTTGAGAGCTGCTGGTTGCAGAGGCTGCGCAGGAGGGAAGCAAAGGTGCATTTGGTCTGGAGAGCAGATCTGACGTATTGGAGGGTCGAGGTTTGTGGTGATGGGTTTGGACCCTGTGCCAATATGCAGGGAGTGTTTCTTTGGTGTGGTCCCAGGAGCTGCTGGAGGAAAGGAGGAAAAACTCCACTACTTCCACAGTACACAGCTTGCTGGCTGCCCTGCTCTGCTTTCTCTTCCTGGCTTCAGCTTGTGTGACTCGTCAGAATGTTTCGAGAGTTTTCTGTCTGTCCTCTGGTTGGTTTTGTCTTTTTTCTCTTCCCTTTGCATTTGAAATGAGAGAGGCTTCTGATAGTCTTCAAACAAGGAGTACTTGTCTGTATTTAAATATATTTATCAGGCTTAATCCATGGTGCTGTTTAATAAATGTTACAGGACGAATGCAGGTGGTGTTGCCTGTTCTTGGAGGGACACGGAGTCAGCTAAGCACGGCTGGAATTCATCACACATCCTTCTTGTGTTGGGATTTTGGAAATAGCAGTATGGTACCTGTGTGCCTAGTCTGTGGAAGCAGTAGCTTGGTGTGTAAGAGATGTATTGACTAGGAACGTCTGTTTCATGAGCGCACGAGGAGACTGAGAGTGTTTCACGCCTGCAGTAAGGCATACAGGGTTTTCTTGGATCTCTGAGTGATACTTTTTGCCAGTGCGTTTTGAGGATGGCTGTTAGGTCTGGTTTCTGTTCAGGGTTTCAGAAGCATCCCGAGTCAATTCTTCATTTTGCGTGGGATTGCATCTCCTGGACCTTCCCAGCAGCTAAAGAAAACGCCTGGGCTGAGCAGTTGTGTCTCCTACACTCTCCCTGCCGTGCAAACAACAAAACAGCTCTGTTTATGTCAGTGCTGGTGTGTTAGTCAGAAATCATATACATGATGATTTGTATAGCCTGACATACAAGGTAGTCCCACTGTGTTACCCAGTGAACAGGTTTTTCTTTGTAGGGAGCGTTTGCTCCTGGTGTCAGTGCAGGATTAAGGTGCTTGAGCTCATCTTTGCCCCGCTCTTGTTAGGATTATTCCTTGCATAAAATATCTACTGTTCAGAAAACAGATGCTTCCTCAGAACCGGGAACACAGGGTTGAGGAGAACATCTAAAACCATCCCATTTGCAAAACATTCACAAAGCATTCAATACAGGACAGCATCACGCTCGAGCTGGCCCTGCGCAGTTATTTCTGACCCCGTTTCGCGGCGGAGCGCAGCGAGGTGAGGATGTCGTTTGCTCTCTTGCAGGCGGACCATCAGCGGCAGCATCAGTGGCAGTGCCAGCAGCTACAGCGGTTCCAGTTCCCGGTCTAGGTCCTTGTCTCGGTCTCTCTCCAGATCTCATTCCAGATCGTCGTCTGCCTCAGTCTCCCACTCCCCGTCTGGGTCCAGGAAATCCAGGTACAGCCTCGATCCTTCGTAACCTTTGCTGAAGCAGGAGGAGATGATAGTTGTTCTTTAACCGGTATGATTTCTGGCAGCAAAAGCTCTCTCTAGCTCCAAGTTCTGGAAGCTGTAGGTAACTGGGATGTGAAACAAGATTGTTTCTTTGCGTGGTACAAATCCTGAGTCCTGAATCGTGTTAGTGGTACAACATTGGCGGTGTCCTTGTGGCTTATTCAGGGAAATAATCTGTCATGTGTGCCAAACTGACCAGTTTTACCTAAATTACCACCAAAACATCTCCTTATGGCCACATCCTAATTTGTTTACAAGGTAACAGTTTTGAGCTACAGAGTTTTGCTCTTCTAAACCTCTGCTACCTCTGGTTACTGCATGTCCTTAGGGAAGATGCTTGGCCTGGCAGGAGGGGCAGGTCAGGGAATGCCTGAAAGGCTCAGTTAATGATGTTTTTACTTTACTGGCAAAGTTGCACGGCCAGTTCCCTTTGTGTTCAGCCCCAAATGAATAGTTATATGGCTGTTAATCTGTGGGATTTGTAAACAGATAACTCCCTCTAGTAAAGAGTCAGGAAATAAACCCCTTTCCAGTCCTGCGTTTTGGTTTTTTGCATCTCTTCACCTACAGCAATCCCTGAAACCTCCCAGGCAGCCCTGAAACACGAAGCGTCCCTGCTGTAGAGATTTAAGAGCAGACAGATAGTATAGAACTAGTGGATTAAGCAGGACTTGGCTCTGACCAGCGGTAATTCACGTCTGAACCCTGTGAAACTCCCAGGTTCAACATCCGCGTTATTTTACGGAAATACAAACTTGTTTACTGCATGCTTGTGGCGTTCATCAGATCAGGCAGGGGTGATGCAAGAGGTTCAGCGAGCGCTTGGGCACGCGGGCTCTGCGCTGCCCTGCCGCACGGGGCTGGAGAGGAGGAGATGGGGAGAACTTCACGCACGTGGTGTTTGTGTGGCACCGGGGCCGTGCTTGCTGCTTTTACAGGTGTGTGGGAAAGGAAAAAACATAGGAAATAGTCTGTGTCCAAACCAGGTTTGCTGCCACAACCTTGTAGCCAGGAGCTTCCATGGAGAAGGAGTTTCTGGCGCAGCAGTTGATGTGACATCTCAAAACTCATCTCTGTTGGGATACCAGCAGGTAGCGACTTTGCAGCTCAGTCCAGGGCTTGTCTCCACTGCAGCTGCCGTAGCCCGTTCTGTTGTACACAAACCGGCTGCCAGCAAGTGAGCTTGGACCTTGCAGGCAGGGCAGGAGTCGGTGTGTCCTGCAGAACTGGCTGGAGAGGCTGCTGGAATATTCATGTAGTTAGCGTGCGCCTGGTCCCGCGTGGCAGCGGCCGCGATGCCAGCTGGGGTTTTTGGAACCGTTTCAGACCAGCAAAGCTGCGGTGGTGGTGTGCCCCTGCAGGGAAGTCTGGTGCGTCACCTTGTATTTTTGTCTGATACATTTCTAAGTAGAAACTCTTCCTGAAATGAATATAATGATTGTCTGATATTTTAATGTTGTGAATCCATTAGGAGATAGCCATCTTACAGACATCTTCCCTGTCATTACCGGTCGTGACAGTGTGCATCCTCAAAGCAGGCAGCTCCTCGGGTACCCTGTGGAGCTGGGCAGGCGCTGTGGGACTCCAGGGCTTTCAAAGCCTCCGTGATAAAGGTGTGCCAAACAGCAGCAGCATTGCCAGGGAACCAACCCTTGGCCTGAGCCACGCCACTGACCTGGACGTGGTAGCACACACCCTGCTTTCGCTTTTTGTTTACCTGGGGTAACAGCGACCTGTTTACAAGTTGGTTTGTAAATAACCAGCACTTTCTGGACTTGCATCCAGCATATTTGGGATATTTCATATCCTCTGCAGCCCAGGAGACACAGCCTTTGTCTGTTCCTGGTTATCGCCTGCCTTAACAGCTTTCTGACATCCCAGCGTCACAGGTGTCTGTCTCATCGCTGCCTGGTTCTCGTTGCATTCCTGACTGTAACGGGCTGTTGGCTCTTTCCAGGTCCCTGAGCGTGAGCAGCGTTTCTTCTGTCTCTAGTGCCTCCTCCAGCAGCAGCTCTGTCCGCAGCGCCGACTCTGAAGACATGTACGCGGACTTGGCCAGTCCCGTGTCCTCGGCCAGCTCCCGATCCCCAACCCCAGCGCAGCAGAAGAAAGGTAGAGGTACCTGGTTTGGTATTTTCTTCTTCAAGGGGTCCTGGGAAACAAGAGGGGAACAGGGATCTGCATACAGCTTGCTCAGTGATGTGATGGGCTCCAGGAAAATTGTTGAGCAGAGGCAGACACTTGGGGCTGATGTAGACTGGGGGAGGTCCAGAGGTTTTGCATGAGGAGGGTGAGACCATGGAGAAGGGAGGCTGTGGAGCAAATAAATATTTGCATCTGGCTGTAAAGACATTTTTTTCCTGCCTGGGAGTTCTGCCTGATGCTCCTTCTCTTGCCTTGTTCTCTTTCACCCATGTGAGGTGATGCTAAATGTTCTGGCTGACTCCACGGTCACATTGCTTTTCCTGTGTTATTTTAGACTGGAACAGAGTTGGCAGCAAGAGCCTTTTGTTCTTTGTTTTTTATGTTAAACGTCCTCTCTGCAGAAATTCTGGTTTCCTGAATTTTTTAACCTCGGGGCCGTGTGCTGTGCTACCTGGTGTGGGCTTTTTCAGTCCCTGGAGCAGCATCCTCTTGCTCTGCTCTCCAAAAGGAGGGGAGGCAAAAGGAGTTGGTCCCAACTCACTACATCTGCACTCTGGTTTCTACAGGAAAGTCAAAAAAAGAAGATAGTGCTAAAGAGGAGAAGCGGAAACGGGATGTGCCCAGTCAGCTCCTGAAATCAGCCAAACCCGCCCAGGGGAGCAAATCTCAGCAGCTCCTCCAGACCCAGCAGCCCTCAGCCCCCCAGTCTCAGCAGGGGGGCTTCAGCGCTCACAAAGAGATCAAACTGACGCTCTTAAACAAGGTGAGCGGCGGAGTGGGTGCCGTTCCCTTGGCTCTGGGGATCCCAGGAGCGGGTGGGATGGATCCAGAGGCTCGGGCTGGCAGGAGGGGAGCTCCAGGCTCCGTGCTGTCGGGATGAGCTCAGCCAGGTAGGTGTGCAGCTGGGATGGAAGGGCGGCAGACAGAACCAGTCTGGCAGCACACGCCCTGTGGTGGCTTCACTTTGGGACTGTGTTGGCGGCTCCCCTGGGGCACATTCCTGCTGCAGCTTCAAGGGCTCTTCCCCGCTTTCTCGAAGGCTGCAGCCGGAGCGCCGAGGCGAAGGCGTGCGGCACGGTCCCACATGTGCTGGGGCCTTTCCCACTGAAAGCATCCTCCCTGCACGCTTCCGAGCGAGCTCTCCTCCCCCTGCCCGCTCCGAGCAAACTGCTGACAAGTCATTAACTGAGTCAGGAGGTAAAAGTGGCGGTTGCCTCGCCTATCTGGAGTGCCCACCACCAGCTGCTCTTTCCCGTTTACGATTGAGCCCGATGCCCCAGTTCCGTGCCTTCGGCTGAGATTACAATCCAGATCATGTGGGAGAGTTTGGCCTCGTGGGGTTTTGTGCCGGAGCAGGGTGTTGGCCCCAGTCACGTGGGAAGGTTCCTGTTTTTTTAAAGCATTAAATGGTTTGGGTTTGTGTTTTTTTTTTTTCTGACAGTCCAAATTCCCCATTGCAGTCTGAGGCCACAGGTTTTTTTTCTACTTCCCTGTGCTATGACGTGAAGCACCTTTATCAAGTCTGTGAAGCATGCTCGGAGGGGAGGAGTATGCAATTACACATAACTACCGGCTGGCACGGCCGGATCCTGGCAGAAGGCAGGGCTCCACATGCCACCTTGACATTTGCTATCCTTGGTGCTGCCGAAAAAAAAACCTCTACAAAATACTGCTCTTTTCCTGTTTCTGGCAATTATGAAAATAACCCGTGAAACACAGTGCGGCGTTAGCCCCGGTGCCGGGGGACGTTGCTGTTCGCTTATGGCGGTGGGGGAATTAGATGGTGGCAGTGATGGTTGGGACTGGTATGCACAAAGATTTTAATAGGAGCCGTGCTTGCAAGAGCGAGCCAGCACACAGCACGGGCATCCATCGCAGGAAATCTCTCTGCCTCCCCGGGGGGACGTGGCTGCTCAGCTCTGTTGTCTGTTTTAATTCCATTTCAGGCAGCTGACAAAGGAAGCAGGAAGAGATACGAGCCAGCAGACAAAGACAGGCCCACCTCTCCTCCAGCCAAACGGGCGAACCTGTCACCTGATAGAGGTGAGACATCAGCCATCCCAGCGACTTCCTTGGCCTGGCTGGGTTCCTGCTCTGCCGCTCCAGGCAGTGCTCCAGCGACAAATGTCCCGTGAAAGTCTCTGCTGCAAGCGTCCACTCACTGGAGAGGTTAATTGCAGGCATGTGTCCTCCTAAAACCCCAGAGTGGGCGATTGCCAGCAGATAGCGCGGGTGTATTAGCCAGTCCTGCTGCAGAAAACACGGTGGAGGTGAGACGTTCTGGTTTGTGAAGTCAGCGAGGTGAGGTCAGCCCTGGGCAGGCCAAACCCGGCGCTGCCTAGCTGTCTTGCGGTACACGTTGTGAGTACCGTGGCTCCACTATGTCTGTGGAACTCCACTGCAAAAAAAAAAAAGAAAAAAAAAAAAAAAAGCCCTCGCTTTGAAGATGCAGCATGCTCATCTCCACCAGGTCCATATCCATCCCCAGGGCCTCCTGTTCTCTATCATGTCAGTGGATGTGGCTGCAGAAGTTTCCCTTGTTAAATCCTGGGGTCTCCTGCTTTTTATTTCTGTGCACCGCGGTGGATCTGGGTCCTCCTGATGGGGCGGCTCGTGGCAGTGCTTAGAAAGGGCACACGGGCTGCCAAGGCTCCGCGATGGATGGCGGTAACCGCCTGCAGCACCCGTCCCGTGAAATGGGGCGATTGCCCCACTTGGTGTGACACAATCTGATCTGTTTAGAAAGACACGGGCTTTCCAAGCCTTCTCCCGTGTCTGAACCCTCCGCGGCAGCATTAGCAGCTCGGCGCCGCATCGGGAGGAACCCAGATCACACAGGATCACGGATACCTGCCACACTCCAGCCTCTGCTGCCGCCGCTGAAAAACAAAGAGGGGGAGTCGTCTGCCAGAGGTGCTCGGTTTTGACGTAGGAGCCAGCGTCGACACGTGATGTTGTTTTCCCTGTTGTCTCGGCTGTAGGTGTATCTTGTTGACTCTGGGTGCCAGCCAGCAAAAATTTCTGTGCTAATAGCCTGGTTGCATTCGACTCCTGCAAAGGCGGCGTGGAAGGGGCTGGGTGAGGTTGAAGTTCACTGGGATCTAGTTCACAACTACTGCTGAGCTGCAGACAAATGAATGGGCCGACCCAGCAAGCTGTGCTGATTTTGTAGATACAGAGATGTAGATGTGATTACATACTTTATTTGTTGTCTATACGTTATAAAGCATTTTTAAGCCATCGTGAATGGGACACAAGCCCAAAGGCAACTCGGCCTCACCTCCCAGTGGCAAGGGAACCCTTGACTGGGTTGGGACTGCGCTAGAATTGGGTCTGGGCTCACGGACAGCCCTGTGGCATCATATAGTCGCCTCTCTGTGCGCTGGGATCGCAGTGGTTGGGAAACCCCCTGCAGCAAAGCTGGATAATGCTGCTGCCAGGACCCCCGCGAGCTTCCCACCGCCTGTGAGCCCCCCCAGCAGCTCCATTCAGGCTGGCACAATGGTTTGGTCAGTGCTGAACAAACACAGGGGTGATGCTGCCCGTGGATCGGCTCCGAAAGCAGCAGAGCTGCGCTCGCCGAGCACTCTTTGAGCCGATCCACCCTGTTATCCAGCCAGCGCGGAGCCAGCTCGGGTGCCGCTGTGCCTGTCACGCACAAACCAGATGATCTGCGGGGGGATAAAGGAGCAGTGACTCGGTCTGCGAGGGCTGGCCCTGCCCTGCAGGTTTGCAAGCAAAGCACGGCCCAAAAGCGTGGCGGAGGAGCCCGGTTCCGGCAGCCGGAGGGTGAGGAGAGAGCCCGTGCGGCTCCTGCAGGTGATGTTTTGTACGGCTGACCATGGGCCATGGCCTTGGCGAGCTTTTGGGCTCCCTGTGAAGATGGGGTGCACAACAGGAGGTTCCTTTTCCAGCTGCTGCTGCATTTGGCATGGTCTGTCCGGTCTCAAGAGAGCACCCGCACGCTGCTGAGATGGTGCAGTGGGCAGGGTGGTGACCTGTACCTTGGTGACGAGCAGGAACATCTCACCTTTTCGTTTCCCAACAGGTTCTCGCGACAGGAAGGCGACCGGGAGACTCTCTTCGCCCAAGCAAGAGCGACAGAGGGGCCAGAACCCCAAACCTTCTCCTGTGCAGACAGACAGGTCAGTGCCCACTTCTTCTCAGGGGTCTTTCCTGGGCCAGGCTGGGGCTCGCACTTCTCCAGCGGTTCAGTCCCTGCTCTCAGGGCAGCTCTGAGGCTCTCTGGCCATAGTTTCCCGTTGTCCTGGAGGCACAGCAGGAGGAAGGACACGAAGCTCCCTGGGCAGGAGCCAGGGGTGCTCAGGGGTTCATGTGGAAGCCCCTTGCTAAGCCCTTCCAGCTCAGGAGCAAGTGGGAGCTTGGGGGTTTGCTTGAGGTCAGTCCCAGCAAGAGGAGGAAACTGGAGTAGGTGCAAACTTGGTCATGCCAGTGCCTCTCGTTAGTGCTTCGTAGTGCTAACGAGAGAGAAAGTACAACCCCTTCACTCTGCTGCCGAGCTCCTCGTGGCACCTGGCTCGGGTGCCTGGTCCCCTTTCTTCACAGCCTGCTGTGCCCTCAGCCACTCACTTTGCTGCAGGGAGGTGTTAAAGTGTGGCCCCTGCCTGAGCCTGCGTGGTGACTAGCCCCAGCTTTGCACTTTTCCGTCNACCCTCAGCCGCTCGCTTTGCTGCTGGGAGATGTTAAAGTGTGGCCCCAGCTTTGCACTTTTCCGTCCCCTCTGGTGACAGTTGACCAGCTCACACCTGAGTTCTTGGCAGCCTGCTGGCGTGCTGGGAATATCCCATTGCAGAACTGGATGTGTGGCTCCAGGGGCCTCGGGCTGTGCTCTGCTCAGAGCTAAAGGCTTGTGGAGCACCTTGTGCGGCACACCTAAAGCTTCTCGGTCCTCCTTGCCCGTGGCCAGCTGGTGCTGCTTTGCATTTCCCTAGTGTCAGCTCTCCGAGGATCTCTGAGCAAACAGCCGCAGCCCTGTCCCGCACCGCTGCGTTCCTTGGCCGGCAGGACTCGTGTCATCCCCTTTCCCCAGCCTGGGGCATGACCAAGCCTCAACTTCTGTGTGTCAGACTCTTCCCAAAGCCAAACCTAGCCCCGGCTGCCACAGCCCCATCCTTCAGGCCCCGAGGTCCTGCTCTCTAGGAGCAAAGAGGAACCTCAGCCTTGCCCAGCTCGTGGTGTTGGCCACATCCTTGCTTCTCGACCCTCTTCACCCGCGGCTGTTTGGGGTGGCAGCGGTGTCACACAGTGGGTTCCAGGTGCCCTGTGCCCAGGCAGGGGTGGTTGGGGACACGCTGGCGTTCTCTAGGACAGCCCAACAGTGGGTCTGTGTTCTCTTCTGAACTGCTTGGGGCTGTTTGGGTCGTGCTTGCGTGGCCCCACTTCTCCTAAGTGTGGCACAAAGGGTGCAGGTGGCGTTAGCAGAGGGGACAGTGACTCCCCCTGCCAAACCCTGCCCGGCCCGTGATGCCACCCCGCTTCCCTGTCCTTGTCCCACCGTGAGGGGAAGTGGTGGCCTGTGGTGACAAGAGCCCCGGTCACAGCCTGACCCAGGCAAAGCCACTGCTGCTAGTGCCAGGGATGGGTGGCTGCTGGTGACGGGGACCGGTGGCTGCCATCCTCCCTCTGTGCAGGGGAGGGAGCAGGAGCAGTCCCCTCCTTTTCTTTGCTCTTGCAGCAACGGCTTTGGAGCAGGACCAGAGGGGGATGTGGGGTGTCTGGGAGCTCCCCCCAAAAGCCAGAACCACACCACGAGACCCAGCAGCATCGCAGGGCNATGTGGGGTGTCTGGGAGCTCCCCCCAAAAGCCAGAACCACACCACGCGACCCAGCAGCATCGCAGGGCCGGGGCTGCCGGGATTTGAGAGCATCGAGACCCCCAAGGGCTGCCCCGCGCTGCTCTCCCCTCTCTGCTCGTGCCTCTGCGAGCATCCTCGGGGAGCTGCTGGTGCTTGGAAGGATGTTTCCCACCGGAGCAGATGCCGCTGGGTTTGTTCCTGTTGCTGCTGTCGAGCACCATCTCACCCCCCTCTCTCCTTTCTCTCCCTGCCAGGAAACGCCNAGACCCAGCAGCATCGCAGGGCAGGAGCTGCCAGGATTTGAGAGCATCAGGACCCCCAAGGGCTGCCCTGCACTGCTCTCCCCTCTCTGCGAGCATCCCCCAGGGAGCTGCTGGTGCTTGGAAGGATGTTTCCCACCGGAGCAGATGCCGATGGGTTTGTTCCTGTTGCTGCTGTCGAGCACCATCTCACCCCCCTCTCTCCTTTCTCTCCCTGCCAGGAAACGCCAGCTCTCGCCTCAGTCCAAGAGCTCCAGCAAAGTCACAAGCGTACCGGGCAAAGCGTCCGAGCCGGGTCCCACGGGTGCCAAGGCGGGGAAATCCAGCACCCTGTCGCGACGGGAGGAGCTCCTGAAACAGCTCAAGGCGGTGGAAGATGCCATCGCTCGCAAGCGGGCCAAAATCCCGGGGAAAGTATAGTGGGCCACGTGCGGAGCGCCGCTCTGCCCCGTAGTGACTGTTCATGTTTTTATAAATAGTGTAAAAGCGGCCACTTTGGGATTTTGCAGTTCTGTCTGATTTTGGCTGCGATTCTTTTTAAAAAAAAAAAACAAACCACACACAAAAAAAGAAAAACAAAACAAAACACAAAAATATGGAAGTTTTGTTGGCTGAGACGCCCGCGACGACTCGCTCCGGCTCCCGCTTCGGGGCCAGCCCCTGGCTCTGCCGCCGCCGGTTCCATGTAAATTATGCACAGAGGACTCCAGCCCCGTCGGATGCTCTCACTGTTCCTCTCTTTCTCTCTGCCCTCTCCTCTTTGCTAGCCTTGAGTTGTATTCTCCTAGTTAGCCCTGCTGTGTGTCGAGTGTCTTCAGCAATGCAGTTCTATATACTGTGTACCGAGAGAGCCGAAAACTGCTGTGAACTACTGGCAACATCACCTTCTCCCCCTGCCCTCCCACCCCAGGAACAAAAATATATATATATTCTTGACTAAAGTCTGATTGGGAAAATGACCTGTCTTTTATTTTAAGCAGCAGATTGTTTTTAGTTGATTTCAAAGGAGCCCTGAAGGTGTGGGTATGTCTGTCTAACAAGGAGGGTCCTTTTTTCCTTTTTTTTTTTCTTTTTTTTTCCTTTTTTTTTTTTGGTTTTGTTTTTTTTTTTTGAGGGATCTCCCTGAAATAAAGTATTTTGATAACCAATTCTTCCTTTCTCTGCTCTTCTCTGCCTGCCCCTGTCCTCCCTCTCCCTTTCCCTGGGTGGAGGGCTGTCCCCCCCATCCATGGGCTGTGTGGTTTATTTTTCCCGATCGGATCCTGCGGCCGCACGGACTCTGCCATGGGTGCAGCCGCGTGCCCAGTGCTGGAAGAGCTGCAGCATCTCCTGGGGGGACCCCCACATCCCCTCGCTGTGGGTCCCTGCTGCCTCTGAGCCCCCCCTGCACCTCCAAACCTTGCACCCAGTATTAAACCAGTATCCCACTGGGACTGTCAGCAGGGCAGAGTTCCTGCTGGGGAGGGGAGCAGGGGGGTCTGCAGCCTTCACCCGCCACAATCTGGGGGTGCCTCCAGACCTTTGGGGGGTGATGTCGGGGGTCCCTGCTCCCCTCTTTGCTGTGGGGGGGGTCTGTGCTGTGTCCCTGCCCACTGGGGGTCTGTGGCACCCCATAAATCCACCACCAAAACGGGTGTAAATCCTGTCTTTCCGGTAAAAGACCAAAGCGGGGCTGTGCCTGGTCCTGCAGCCGTGTGAAGCTCGTATGGTCTCCCCAGTATTGTGCTTCCCGCTATACTGGGACCACTGGGATGCGCAGGGGACAGAGCCTGATCCCTGACCCCAAATCCTTTCCTTTCCCTGCACACCGAAGGTGCTGAGCCTGTGCTGTGGGCAGGGTGCTGTGGTCCAAGCAAACTGCTTTCCAGTGGCACCAGTGACCCCAATCCCAGCTCTGGAGCAGGATGGGGGTGCAAGGGGGGGGTTCAGTGGATGTGGGGATAAAGAGGAGAGGGGGGAAAAAAGTAAAAAACTCACATCTCCGAACCTTTCCTCCCATCACATCCTCCTCTCTCCGCTCAGCACCATCCTGCCTTCGAGCCTCCCTCGATTCGGGGACCAGGGAGCATCAACGCAGCCCTTCAGCCCTTTCCAGGGTTGCCCAATTCGGGATTTCTGCTCCAGTGGTGATATCACCATTGGGGCTTACGCAATGGGGCACGGAGATCCCATCCCCACGGGTCGCGGGAGGGCTGGGGTGACGGTGGACGGGTACCCGGGGCATCCCGTTCGGGATGCCCCGGGTACCCGTCCACCGTCACCCCAGCCCTCCCGCGACGTGGACCACAGCATCCCCACGATGCTCTGCACCCATCACCAGGGCACCCAAACCCATGACCACCTCCTTCCCTATTAGTTCCCATCCCGAAATCTCCTTTTAATATTTTTTTTTTATTTTTTTTGGTGGGGGGGTGTGTTGATTTCCGGGCTTTCGGAACACACAGGTTGAAAATTGAGTTGAGAAGGAAGTACGCCGGCCCGCGGGGAGGAGGAAGGCAGCCGGAGCTGGAGTTTCCAGGTGTGTGTACATCACCTGCCCCAACCCTATATAAAGGCGGCGGCGGCGGCGGCCGTGCCAATCGGCCTCCAACATCCCCGGGGCAGCACTTCAGAGGGGTGTCCCCCCCTCCCCAAAGCTCGGTGTGATCCCGTGACGCCCGCCTGATGGTATCGGTGGGTTTGGGGTGGGTGGGGGGTGTGGGTGGGAGCATGTATGTGGGGATATATGGGCTGGGGGGGGGGCGAGTGGGGTGTGTGCAGTGGGAGGGGGGCACACACGTGTGGATGTGCACAGACGTGTGTGTAAGGGCTCCCCAGAGGGAGGGGGGAGGCTGGGGGGGGGGGCGTGCGTGTGCGTGCACACACGTGTGCTGCTGGGTGTCCGGACACGTCAGGCTGGGGGCACACGGGGATGGGTGTGTGCTGCTGGGGTTGGACATGTAGGTGATGGGTGAGGGGGGGGTATGGGGAGGGTCTATACGTGTAAGGGCTGGGGAGGGGAGTGGGTGTGCACGGCTCTGTGCACGTGTGTGTGCACATTGTGAGTGTGTGTGTGCTGGTAACGTGTGTGTATGTGCTTGTGCATATGTGCATGTATGAAGATGTATATGTGCAGGTATGTATACATGCTGTCACCTCTGGGGGTGTCCATGCGTGTGTATGTGTGTGTGTGCACATACATGTGCACAAACGTGTACGGAAGGGCAGTGCAGGGCATGTATGGGCACATAGGTGCTTGGACATACACACGTGTGTGAGCACATACACACACTGGTGCTGAAGTGTGTGTTCTGCACGTGTGCTGCTGTTCTTTACGTGTGAATGCGCGTGTGCCTGTGCTGGTACCGTGTGTGCACACGTGTGCACAGCTCTATGTATGTCTCTGTGTACATGCAGTGCACACACGCTACATCTTTAAGGCTGTGCACGCACATCCGTGTGCTCTGCATCATGCATGTGCGTGCACACCCGTGTGTTAGTGCTCCAGGTGCTGGTGCAAGCGTGGGGATGCTGGGGGGGGGTACACACTCCTGCTTTTGGGGTGCAGCTGCAGGCACATGTGCTGCTGCTCAACACAGCAAAACCCTCTGGGGCTGGGGGTGCTGCAAGATCATCCCCCCACCCCGAGGGACCCCTGGGAGGGGCTGTGTCCCCCTGTGCCAGGCTGTGTCCCCAGGGGACAGGGTGTGGGGTACAGGGTGCTGTGGGGGGGGGGTCTCCCCATCTGACCCCCATCTCTCGCGCAGGGCTGGCTGGGTGCCCTGGCCCTGCTGGGGACGCTGGTGCTGTGCCATGGTCTGCGGCGCCCCGGCAGCCCCCCGCAGCACCCCCAC
>VZTO01017859.1:33565-54109 GCA_013400615.1 Syrrhaptes paradoxus
GCCGCTCTTCCGCTCTCCTCCCCCGTCCCTCCTGTACCCCCCCAGCCCCGGTCCCTCCTGCATCCCCCCAGCCCCGGTCCCTCCTGCATCCCTCCCATCACCTTTCCCCGTACCTCCCCCGAGTGCTTCCCAGGAGTCCCCAAACCCACCAGTGGGACCTGCCATGGGGTCTCCCACAGGACTCATGGTGCGTGCCAGCACCCCAGCATGGGGGTCCCCAGCTGTGCCCCCCCCGAGGAAGATCCCTCCAGGAGATCAAACAAAGCCAGACTTGGGCAAATAGCGATTTTGCCCCAGTCGTCCCCAAAAAACTTGAGGTGCTGGAAGGGCTGGTGGCAACTGGGGGATCCTGGGGGTTCCCATCCCTGGGGGGGTCCCATCCCTGGGGGAGTCCCATCCTTGGGGGGTCCCATCCTTGGCGGTTCCCATCCTTGGGGGGTCCCATCCTTGGGAGGTCCCATCCTTGGCGGGGTTCCCATCCTTGGGGGAGTCCCATCCTTGGGTGTTCCCATCCCTGGGGGAGTCCTATCCTTGGGGGGGGTCCCATCCTTGGCAGTTCCCATCCTTGGGGGAGTCCCATCCTTGGGGGGTTCCCATCCTTGGGGGGGTCCCATCCTTACCAGTGTGGGTGCGGAGGTGGCCGCGGAGCAGCCAGGGCCGGGAGAAGGCTTTTCCGCAGAGGCGGCAGGGGCAGGGCAGGGGGTGGGTGCGGATGTGCATCTTCAGGGCGCCCAGGCTGGCGAACCCCCGGGGGCAGAGCTGGCACCCCAACGTCCGCGGGGGCAGGTTGAGGGTCTGCGTGTCCTTCAGGGGGGTGCCGGGGCTGCGGGTGTCCGTCGGGGTGGGGGGAGATGTGGCGTCGGGGGGCAGCGGGAGGGAGAAGTGGGCGAGGAGGCAGCTGGGGTCCTGCGGGCAGGGGGTAGCGGGGGGCCCAGGGGGCTGGTGGTGGTTGGGGGTGGGCACCCCCCCACAGTCACACAAGCCATTGAGATCTGGGGGAGCAAAGAGGGGGTTTAGGGGACATGGGACAGCAGCTGGGCTGTCCACCCAGTCCCAGCCCCAGGTCCCTGGAGACCCCCCCAGGGCTCATCTGCATCATGTCCCCCCCTGCTCCCACCCCTGTGATGGTAGAACCGATGCACCCCCAGTAAACCAGAGCAAAACCAGCTCTTTCCCCCCAAAAATGGGAGTCACAGACCCCCCAGCGCCTGCTGGAGCCCAGCTCAAGCCCGGTGCCAGGTGGGGACACCCCAAAATCCGGGCACCCCACGGGGCAGCATGGGCAGGGGTCAGGCACCCCTGACCTGCTCCTGCCCCCCCCCAGCAGCACAGGGACCCCCTGTGTGGGTCGGATGGGGTATGTTGGAGGGGAGGGTCCCACACACCTGGCTCTGGGAAGCCCCCCAGTTCTCAGTGTGTCCCCTGCACTATCCCCAGCATCCCTGGGGATGTCCCCATGGCTTGAAACTGGGGGGCTCCCGGCATCGTGGCACAGGGCATCGCCCCCACCCAGCCAGGGACCCCCTGCCCACGGCCAGGCAGGGGGTGGCAGCGGGAGTTGGGGGTCCCGGGGGGTCTCGAGGGGTCCTGAGGGTCCCCAGTGCAGCCTTACCAGGAGCAGGGGTGTCAAGCTGGCCGTAGTTGGGGACACGGGTGCTGGAGGGTTTCTTCACCAGGAAGGAGCGGGGCATGGCCGGCCAGGCAGGGCTGTGTCCCCTGCCGTGTCCCTGTCCCGTGCCGTGTCCCTGTCCCGTGTCCCCGTGCCGTGTCCCCGCAGGTGCCAGCAGGTGCCATAAGGCCCCAGGGCTCATTAGCATGGGCAGCCCCCGGGGAGCCCCCGGCCAACCGCCGCCCGAGGGCTGGCCTTGGCTTCCAGGGACAGTGTTGGGGACAGCTGTGTCCCCTGGCACCACCATCCCATCCACCCCACTGCCAGCAGCGTGCCCCTGGCTGGCACCCAGCGTGAACCCCCGACAGCCGGCTGGGGTGGGATGGAGCAGGGACCTCAGCTCACAGGACCCCATGTCCCCGCAGGGACAGGTGGCCACAGGTGGGACTGTGTGGCCACACGCGGGTCCCCTGGGCTGCGGTGCCCTCCCAGCCCCGAAAAGCCTCACAGGGGCTGTCTGGGGGGGCTGGGGAGCAGCTAAGGGGTGATCAGCCCTGGCCATCATCCCCCCAAAACTTTTACAGCCACACTCTGGCCAGCACCAGGACAAGGATGACCCCGTCCCCCTCTGAGGGGACACCAGTGGCTCCCCCAGGATCAGTCCCCCAGGGAGGGGGATGTGTGTGCAGCCTGTGCCCAGGGCCAGCCTGTGTCCCAGGGGAACCCCGACAGCTCCGGGGGGCTCGGAGCCAGGACACCTCCCAGGGACACCCGCTGCAGTCCCCTGGCCAGCACCCAGCAGGGCTTTGGGGACAGCACGTGGTGACAAGTGTCCTCTCCACATCCTCCACGTGCCAGGACCCGCTGCCAGCAGCAGCACACAGAGCTTGGGGGGTGCCAGGAGGGGTGCGGGGGATCCCCCAGCAGCACACCCATCCCCAAAGGTTTGGTGACACCCGCTATTGGGACAGGGGGGTGTGACCTGGGGGAGCCCAGGACAGAGGTGACAAAATGGCATCACCAAACCCCGCAGCAGAACCGCTGCCGGTAACGGGAGGAGTTGGGGATGAAGCTGTAAAGACAAGCTCTGAGATTGGGGAAGGAGCAGCCTGAATATACCAGGGTGGGGAGCAACCCCCCCAGCCGTGTCCCCCACCCCGCAGAGCAGACGGCGGGGCCCCCCCTGGATGAAACTGCCTTTATTGAGAAAAATGGTTTGCTACAAATAACGTCGTTGATTTTTCTTCTTCTTCAAAAAACAGTACATCTCGTTAAAAGTTCTCATTATGCAAAAAGTGGCGGGTAACACACCGAGGCGCACGGCTGGCGGCAGCCCCAGCACAGCCCCCCCCCGGCAGCGGGCAGGGCAGGATCCGGCCCCGGGCAGGGCAGGGAGAGGCAGGAGCCGCCCGCACAGCACCGCACAGCGCCCGCACCCTCAGCCTGGGCTCTAAAGTGCTTCACAAAAAGCAGCCATCGCTGCCCCTGCTCTGGCATCGCAGGGCAAAAAGGAGGAGGAAGAGGAGGAGGAAGGAGACAGAGAGGTTAACAGCGCTGTCCCGGCAGCAGGGAGCTGCGATGGACCCGAGGGTCCCAGCTGAGGACAGGCGAGGGAAATCCCCCTGGGTCACTGTCGGGAGATGCCAGCGCTCTGTCCCACCGGGGACAGCCCCTGGGCCGGGCAGGTGCCAGGGATGCCGGGCTGGGAAGACCCCAGCCCTCCTCGCTAGCCTGGCTCGAGGGAGGGGAGCGGAGGGTCTCTGCACGCTCCTCGTAGGGCTGCTGGAGGCACAGGGCAGCTCACAAGCTCCCCAAACCACCCAGGACTATTTAAAAATCAAATTAAAAAACATTTTTGTATTGCTAGAGCTGGAGCCAGGTCTCGGATAAACCGCAGAAGGGCACTTCTCCGAGCAGGGACACAGAGGGATCCCTCTCCCGCACACCCTCGCTGGGAAGCGGCACGGCGGCTCTGCGGGATCAGCGCTGAACCGGTAGGTCTGCGGGCATCGCGCACTGTCACCTCCCCACAGCTCCGTCACCAAGAGCCCGGCGCTGATCCCATCACTGATGTGACCCCAAAGGGTGGCGGGGTCCCAGCGATGACCCTGGGGACAGCTTCAGCTGTGCACAGGAGCCACGCTTGGGTCGGCAGCAGCCCACGCAGCGTCTGGCGGGGAACATCTCCCTTCTACCCCTCCCAGCAGAGCAAACTCCAGCAGTGGCAGAGAGGAAGGGGACTGGGGGGACAGGGACCCGCTGGCTGAGAGCTGTCCCTTCTGCTCAGCACCTCTGTGCATGGGGACACTGCTTTACAGGTCACCAGGACGCTATGGAGCGGCTCTCGGATCAACATCTGCCCAGATGTGCCCTGTGCCCAGGGAGAGGAAGATGCAATCCCCTGTTTCAGGGGACGAGGTGCTCAGGGTTGGGGACAGGATCTCACACGAGCAGCCGTCCCTGCCGCAGACCACGCGTCCTGGAGAGGGTGAGCAGCTCAGAGAGCCCCTCGGAGAACAGATGCGGTGCTGCTGCTCCTCAGAGGCAGCTGGGCGAGATGCTCTGCACCCACTCCTCCGGCTGTCGCGGCACTGCTGTCACCCGGCCTCTCCTGCGGAGAAACACACGGACAAGGGAAGGGAATGGCCCAGGAACAACCCAACAGGACACCCGCACGCTTCCCGCGGCCTCCAGAGTCCCACGTGCCAGCCTGAGGTCCGGCTCCTGCCTCCCACCAGATTTCAAATCCACAGGATGTTCGTTTGTTTGGGTTTTTCTTAAAAAATATACTTTCTGAATAATGTTCCATAAAAATAGTCTTGTCCTCGGTGACGGATATTGCAGTGCGAAGAGTAACAGCTTCTGTTCCCGCTCTATAAAACGTGGAAAAGGCATCACGCCGATTAATGTAGAAAAATGCAAGAACTCAGTATCACAAGAGCCGGTACAAAACGAGGAAGGTGAGAGTTTCCCTGGATGCCCGACGCCATCCCCTCGGACTCCTCCAAACCCACAGCCATCACGGGGCACACAGGGCAGCAGCAGGCACAGAGGCAGCTCCTGTGTGCAGCAGGGGGGACAGGACAGCCCAACGTCGCTGGAAATAAACTTGTAGAGTTAAAAAAAAAAAAAAAAAATGCTCCGTGCTGTTTTCTTCCTTTTTAAAAAGGACGGGGATGATCACAGTTTCAAACTGGGGAGTTTCTGCATAAAACGCACCAGAGTTTCACGTACCTATTCAATTGCAACAGAGAGCATGAAGACAGACGGTGCCAAAAAGCATCTAATAATAAATAGATCTGGATACGGGTATATACTCCGGATACGGGTATGAAATGTCTAACCCCAGCCCTTCGGTGTCCACTCCTCTCTCCTCCCAGCAGCCGATGTCTCTGCTCGCTCGCCAGTCCAGCGCGACGCTAAAGAGACTCCACCTTCTTAAACAAGGTGGGATTTGCGCAGAGGAGAGGAAGGAGAGGTGGCAGCGGGTCTCTGGGGGGTTGACGAGCTCCGTGCCTCCCTGGCAGGAAAGTCCGAGTGTGCAAAAGGAGTTGGGGTGTGAGGGGGGGTCCGAACCGATGCTCCGCGGTCACCCTCAGTTCTCGGAGAGCGACAGGGCCAGGGCAGCCTGCAACGCTGCCTCCTCGTCGATGTTATAGTCCTGAAAAAAGGAGATGGGCAGTCAGGAGAGCTGGAGTGGCCACAGGGTCTCCATCAGGCATGGAAAGATGGTCACGGCAAGGAGACCTGCTCCTCCTCGTCATCCCCCGGGGCTGTGAGCCTCCATCTCCTCTGGCAAACACATCCCAGGGACACCATGCTTCTTGGGGTGTCCTTTGTGCCCACGGTCCCTCTCCACGGCCAGTGTCAGCCCTGCTCTTAGACCTGGCAGCAGGCAGCGATGAACGTGTCCACGTGAGAAGCTGTGGCCACAGGGCAAAGATTTCTAACGAGGCCACGGGCTTCTCCAGCGCTGCAGTTTGGGTTTGTGACACAGGAATCACTCCCTGGTGGGGATATCGCTCTGTCCCTAGCTGTGGGTCCCTTTCCCCGTCATCTAACAGCCTCAAATAAAAGCAGGATGAGAACAAAACCTTCCCTTGGTCCCTGCAGCCCACGCTGGGCGATCACACCCTCACCCCAACACAGNCGGGTTTGTGACACAGGAATCGCTCCCTGGTGGGGATTTCGCTCTGTCACTAGCTGTGGGTCCCTTTCCCCATCATCTAACGGCCTCCAATAATTGGTCCCTGCGGCCCAGGCTGGGTGATCACACCCTCACCCCAACACAGGAGGGGTCAACACCACCTCCCTCCCCCCCCGAGATGGGGGCCATGAGTGCAGAGCAGCCAGACCCCCCAAGCCCTGAGGCTGGGCTGCTCCCCTCCCACTGCTTGTGAAGCCTCGAAAAAAAGGGCTTTTGTGTTCCAGTTCCTCAGGGAAAGAGTTTAATGGAGCATGTGGAGGAAAAAACCCATCGCCAGGGAGAGGGGTGACATTTCCCTCTCCTTCAGAGACATTTCCCTGGTGTGGCCGATGAGGACCAGGGGAGGCAGGGAGCCCAGCCCCACACCCGTGGGGGTCTCCTGAGAGGCTGGTCCTGGCACGGGAAGGGCCGGTTTCATCTCCCGGGTGCTCAGTGTGGGACAAGGTGACAATGACCCTGTTTCGTCTCAGGTCCGTACTCACCACGAAGGTGTCGTAGGAGAACTTGTGCCTGTGGAGGAGGTGCTGGAGGAAGTTGGCGCTCTTGTAGCTGGGGTCCCCCCAGGGCATGGCTGAGCAGACCGGGCACACCTGCAGTAGGAAGGGACAAACGTGACTCGTGGGCAGACCCCCCCAACTTCATCTCCCACTGAGGGGGGGCTGACACAGCCACAACACGAGGGAGGGGGGAGCAGCGGTTCCTCCCCTCTCTCCCAGGGGGTGTCCTGCAACCCATGTGCTAAAGAGGGGTCCCACCCCCCCGCCAGATCCCTCAGCACACGCAGCCTCTGGCACGTGGCCCAGGCTGCTTTTAGCCTGCTGACAAGTTACCCGCACACGTGAGTGCCTCTGAGACGGTGCCAAAGCTGCAAGTTCCTCGCTTCGGTCAACCCCCGGGAATGGGGAGGGGAAATCCTGAACCACCTGGGTCGCAGGCACAGGGGGACGGAGGCAGCTCGTTCCAGAGACCCTCTGGAGCAAAGCAGAGGCAGGTCCCCACCTTCTGTCGTGGGGAATTAAAATAAACTCCACGAGCTGGAAACACTGCTCTATTTATGTGCAGCAGCAGCTCCGTGTGCCGGTAGCCTCAGATGCAGCACCAGCTACGGTGTTATTTGGATTTCCAGAAGTTATCCCGCACAGAACCCACCCCAGCACCCCGGCATCGCTCACCACTTTGTTGGGGTCGTTGCGGTGGTTCTCCATGCAGTGTTTCACCAGCTCCTGCTGGTCCAGGTTCCGGGCCCCACAGTACGGGCACACGAACGTGGAGCGATTGGGAATATTGCTAAAGAGAGCAAGGACAGGCTCAGATCCCCCAGGAAGGGACTGAATCGACTCCTTCCAAACTAACCCAGCTGCTCAGCTGTGTGCCACCCACCCCCGTGGAAACCAGCCCAGGCCACTGCAGGCTGAACCCCCCGGTTTGGTTGGTTCCTCCTCCCACACCACGCTCTGAAACAGGGCAGCGCAGGGGCTGCCAGGAGGGGAAAGGTGCTGATGTTCCTCCCTGGGATTGCCCAGGGGAAAGTAAAACACACGCTGGGATTTTAGGGCTTGTAAGGGAGCGGAGTGCGGGTGCAGTCTGCAAGGAGGGACACGCTTCCCTACCCGATACGTACCTGGGGATAGGCTGGGACGTGGGGACAACCGGAACGAATTTGGGGCAGTTGGCCATCTGCTCCTGCACCTTTGCACAGGATGAGACGTGAGAGCGCATTTTCGCGAGGGTCACCTGGAGAACAAGGAAAGAAGAAACATTCCTGGGGGCTGTGATGCCTTTGGGACGCCTCTGCTACAGCTCAGGTGAGATGTTTGGGTCAACCGATGTCAGGGCAAACACCGGTCTGTGCGGGATGACCCACACCAGCGTGGAAATGCTGCACCAGCCCGTCCTTCCTCGCAAGACAGAGATTTGCGGCTGCACATGTCCCCAGAGGTCACACACAAGCCACCCAGGCTGTGTGACTGTCACCCTAACTCCATTTCCCTTTGCACAGGAGGAACTGCTGACAGGCTGAAACCCCAAACTGCCCCGACACCGTACGGGATCGCTCCTGGGCTGCAGACAGGGACTTACAAGAAGATACTCAAAGTTAACAGAAGTCAAAAAGATTGCCAGCAGAGACAGACCATGAATCGCAGCTTCACAGCCAGTCCCTGAAGCGTCCCAGACCGGACTGCCCTGGCCACACTGCCAGCTCAGCTCCCCTCCGGCCACCGCGATCGTGGCACCTTGAGCAATAGTTAAATCCTCACCCTCGTTAGGAGCAGCAGCAGTGCTGGTTTGTCTCAGCCTCTCCCTCCCATGTTGCAGGAAAACCTCAGCCTGCTTCTGAAGGTCCCTCCTGTCTAATAATAGCTCCAGTCTGCCGACAAAGGCAGCTCGGAGAGAGCACCTTCGTCTCCGCACAGCCCCTGGCTCACAGCAGTGACATGCAGAGGGGACACCACACCTCATAGCCACAGTTTGGGGACCTGCTGACCGGGGGACTCCACAAATCCAACAGCGAAAAGCAAACCACCTCCCTCCCGCAGTGCCACAGCCGTGGGATCAGCCGGCAGCCGAACAAAGCCGTGCCCGGGCAGGATGGGGCCAGGCAGCCGTCCCCCGCGAGCTTTACCTTCTTGCTGCAGCCTCGGCAGGGAGCCTTGTAGGACGAGAGCTGCTTCTCCACGCTGGAAGCCTTCTCCACCTTCTTGGGGTCGAAGGGCATGCGGCAGAGCGGGCAGAGCGGGGACGGCACCTGGAGGCAGGGCTGCAGGCACTCCCCGCAAAACCTGCGGGCACGGAGAGCAGCGTCCAGGGGCCCGGCAGCGGCTCAGCCAGGAGGGACCCCAGCCCCGGCCGCTCTCGGGGGGTCCTGTGCACCCCAGGCTGCAGGGCAGCCCCAAGCCCCAGCCACCGAGG
Source organism: Syrrhaptes paradoxus (assembly GCA_013400615.1). NCBI lineage: Eukaryota > Metazoa > Chordata > Aves > Pterocliformes > Pteroclidae > Syrrhaptes > Syrrhaptes paradoxus. The sequence goes on from VZTO01017859.1 coordinate 42,292, forward strand.
GGTGTGGGCAGCCCAGGCACAGACCAAGCCCTGGAGGAGCTCCTGGACGTGTGGCCGGGGCACAGGGGTGGGGGTCCCAGGGATGGGCTGAGGGGTGGGCTGGGGGTCCCGGTAGTGGGCTGGATGGGGAGGTGGGGGTCCCAGCAGTGGGCTGGTGGTCCCAGAACCAGGCNGCTGGAAACACTGCTCTATTTATGTGCAGCAGCAGCTCCGTGTGCCGGTGGCCTCAGATGCAGCACCAGCTACGGTGTTATTTGGATTTCCAGGAGTTATCCTGCACAGAACCCACCCCAGCACCCCGGCATCGCTCACCACTTTGTTGGGGTCGTTGCGGTGGTTCTCCATGCAGTGTTTCACCAGCTCCTGCTGGTCCAGGTTCCGGGCCCCGCAGTACGGGCACACGAACGTGGAGCGATTGGGAATATTGCTAAAGAGAGCAAGGACAGGCTCAGATCCCCCAGGAAGGGACTGAATCGACTCCTTCCAAACTAACCCAGCTGCTCAGCTGTGTGCCACCCACCCCCGTGGAAACCAGCCCAGGCCACTGCAGGCTGAACCCCCCGGTTTGGTTGGTTCCTCCTCCCACACCACGCTCTGAAACAGGGCAGCGCAGGGGCTGCCAGGAGGGGAAAGGTGCTGATGTTCCTCCCTGGGATTGCCCAGGGGAAAGTAAAACACACGCTGGGATTTTAGGGCTTGTAAGGGAGCGGAGCGCGGGTACAGTCTGCAAGGAGGGACACGCTTCCCTACCCGATACGTACCTGGGGATAGGCTGGGACGTGGGGACAACCGGAACGAATTTGGGGCAGTTGGCCATCTGCTCCTGCACCTTTGCACAGGATGAGACGTGAGAGCGCATTTTCGCGAGGGTCACCTGGAGAACAAGGAAAGAAGAAACATTCCTGGGGGCTGTGATGCCTTTGGGACGCCTCTGCTACAGCTCAGGTGAGATGTTTGGGTCAACCGATGTCAGGGCAAACACCGGTCTGTGCGGGATGACCCACACCAGCGTGGAAATGCTGCACCAGCCCGTCCTTCCTCGCAAGACAGAGATTTGCGGCTGCACATGTCCCCAGAGGTCACACACAAGCCACCCAGGCTGTGTGACTGTCACCCTAACTCCATTTCCCTTTGCACAGGAGGAACTGCTGACAGGCTGAAACCCCAAACTGCCCCGACACCGTACGGGATCGCTCCTGGGCTGCAGACAGGGACTTACAAGAAGATACTCAAAGTTAACAGAAGTCAAAAAGATTGCCAGCAGAGACAGACCATGAATCACAGCTTCACAGCCAGTCCCTGAAGCGTCCCAGACCGGACTGCCCTGGCCACGCTGCCAGCTCAGCTCCCCTCCGGCCACCGGGATCGTGGCACCTTGAGCAATAGTTAAATCCTCGCCGTCGTTAGGAGCAGCAGCAGTGCTGGTTTGTCTCGGCCTCTCCCTCCTGTGTTGCAGGAAAACCTCAGCCTGCTTCTGAAGGTCCCTCCTGTCTAATAATAGCTCCAGTCTGCCGACAAAGGCAGCTCGGAGAGAGCACCTTCATCTCCGCACAGCCCCTGGCTCACAGCAGTGACACGCAGAGGGGACACCACACCTCATAGCCACAGTTTGGGGACCTGCTGACCGGGGGACTCCACAAATCCAACAGCGAAAAGCAAACCACCTCCCTCCCGCAGTGCCACAGCCGTGGGATCAGCCGGCAGCCGAACAAAGCCGTGCCCGGGCAGGATGGGGCCAGGCAGCCGTCCCCCGCGAGCTTTACCTTCTTGCTGCAGCCTCGGCAGGGAGCCTTGTAGGACGAGAGCTGCTTCTCCACGCTGGAAGCCTTCTCCACCTTCTTGGGGTCAAAGGGCATGCGGCAGAGCGGGCAGAGTGGGGACGGCACCTGGAGGCAGGGCTGCAGGCACTCCCCGCAAAACCTGCGGGCACGGAGAGCAGCGTCCAGGGGCCTGGCAGCAGCTCAGCCTGGAGGGACCCCAGCCCCGGAGCACGGCCGCTCTCGGGGGGTCCTGTGCACCCCAAACCCCAACCACCGAGGGGTGTGGGCAGCCCAGGCACAGCCCAAGCCCCGGTGGAGCTCTTGGACGTGCGACCGGGGCACAGGGGTGGGGGTCCCAGGGATGGGCTGAGGGGTGGGCTGGGGGTCCCGGTAGTGGGCTGGATGGGGAGGTGGGGGTCCCAGCAGTGGGCTGGTGGTCCCAGAACCAGGCTAGGGGTCCCAGTACTGGGCTGAGGGGGGAGATGGGGGTCCTGGTGCCAAACTGGGGGTTGGGACAGGGGTCCTGGTGAGCTGGGAGCCCTGGTAGGGGGCTGGAGACTGGGAGTGCTGGTACCGGCTGGTGGGGGTGGGATGGAGGGTCCCCGCACTGCGCTGAACGGGGGAGCGGGGGTCCCAGCGCTAGGCCGGGGGTAAGGCTGGGGGTCCCAGTACTGTGCTGACGGTCAGGACGGGGGTCCCAGTGCTGTGCTCACAGTTGGGACGGGGGTCCCGGTACCGGGCTGACGGTCGGGACGGGGGTCCCAGTGCTGGGCTGACAGTTGGGACGGGGGGCCCAGTCCTGTGCTCACACTTGGGACGGGGGTCCCGGTAGCGGGGTGACGGTTGGAACCGGGGTCCCGGTGCTAGGCTGGACAGGGAGGTGGGGGTCCCGGTACCGGGCTGACGGTTGGAACCGGGGTCCCGGTGCTGGGCTGGACAGGGAGGTGGGGGTCCCGGTACCGAGCTGGGGGTTGGGCTGCGGGTCCCAGTGCCGGCTGGCGTTACAGCACAGAGGCCCTGGAGGGCTCTCAGTGCAAGGAGGCCGCCCAGCGACGGCAGCGGGCCCGTTGCCGGTGTCTGTGCCAGGCCCGTGGTCCCGGGGGTCCCCGCCGCCCCCGCCCCGGCTCACGTGTGTCCGCAGCCCGCGATGCCGACGGCGCGGTGGAAGACCTCCAGGCAGATGGGGCAGCTGAACTGCGCCTCCAGCGCCTCGCCCGCGGGGGCCGGTGCCCGGGGGGACCTGCCCGGGGCCTGCGGCCGCTGCGCCGCCGCCACCAGCAGGCTCCGGAACATGGCGGCGGCGGCGGCAGGGAGGGCGGCGCGCCGACGTCAGCTCGCGTCCGTGCGTCATCGCCGTGCGCCGGAAGTGGAACGGGACGGGAGCGGGCCGGGCAGCGGCGGCATGTGCGAGGCGGCGGCGGACGATGGCGGGTGCGGGGCGGAATCGGCACCGGAGCGGCGCCGCCGCGGGATGGCACACAGGTGGGAGCGCGGCTGGGGACACGGGGTGGACCCCGGGATCGATCCCGGTACTCCCCAGGTACCCCCCCGGGCTGCCTCCGGTACCTCCCCGGTGCTCTCCCCAGTAACCCCCCCGGTACCCCTTCGCTACTGTACCCGGTAACGCTCCAATACCCGCCTCGTGCTGCCCCCGGTATCCCCGGTGCTGTCCCCGTTATCCGTCCGGTACCCCCCGGTGCTGTCCCCCGGTGCTGTCCCCGGTACCCCTCCGCTCCCCCTCTAGTGCCGCCCCCGGTGCTCCTCCGGTACATCCCCGGTGTCCCCCCGCGCTGCCTGTGGTGTCCCTCCGGTGCTGCCCCGGGAACCAGGGTTGCTGCCCCCCCCCCGTCCCGCCCGGTGCCGCCCCCGGGGTGGGGGCAGCCGGTGCCCCCGGGGCTGCCCGGTGACCGACCGTGTCCCCGCAGTTACCCGCGGTCCTGTATGAAGTGCGGGCAGGGCTCCGCCGTCCTCGTCATCCGCCTCGGGGACCCCTTCTGCCGGTGAGGGACGGGGGCTGCTGTGTGGGGGGACACGGGGCTTGGGGACATTGAGGCTTGGGGACAGTGGGTCTCGGGACATCAAGGCTTGGGGACATTGAGTCTTGGGGACATTAAGACTGGGGCACATGGGGTCTCGGGACATTGAGGCTTGGGGACAGTGGGTCTCGGGACATCAAGGCTTGGGGACATTGAGTCTTGGGGACATTAAGACTTGGGCACATGGGGTCTCGGGACATTGAGGCTTGGGGACAGGGAGCTTGAGAACTTTGGAGCTTTGGGACATGGGGACTGGGGACTGTGGGACATGCTGTGGCTCAGGGCCGTGTCCCCGTGTCCCCGCATCCCCACAGCGACTGCTTCCGCGAGTACTTCGTGCACAAGTTCCGCGCCATGCTGGGCAAGAACCGCGTCATCTTCCCGGGAGAGAAGGTACCGGGGGGGACACACATCGGGGGGGGACCTGGGTGGTGACATCAGGACTGGTGACCATCCCTCATGTCCCCACAGGTGCTGGTGGCGGTATCGGGGGGGGCAGCCTCCAGCGCCATGCTCCGGCAGGTCCAGGAGGTGAGACTGGGGGCAATGGGGGGGGGGGTCTGGGGCGGGGGGCATGGCTCACCCACCCCCCTCACCCTGCGCCTCTGCCAGGGGCTCAGCCGGGAGGCGGCCAAGAAGCTCCGCTTCGTCCCCAGCCTTGTCTACGTTGACGGTGAGGACTGGTCCCACTGCCTGTCCCTGTCCCCATTGCCCGTCCCCACTGCCCCATTCCTGTCCCCACTGCCTGTCCCTGTCCCCATTGCCCGTCCCCACTGCCTGTCCCCGTCCCCACTGCCCATCCCCACTGCCCGCTCCTGGGGCTGGGCTGCCAGGCTGTGGCACCCCAGGCTGACCACCCCCAGCCCTGGGGACACCCACCCTGTCCCCTCCTCACCGTGGTGGCCCTGGTGCTGCCCACGTGCCTTGCAGAGGGAGCGGTGCGCAGGCAGACCCCGGCGCAGCGGGAGGAGACCCTGGCCCGCATGGAGACCCTGCTGCAGGCCACCGGCTTCCCGTACCACTTAGCCCACCTGGAGGAGGTAAAGCAGGGACACACTGGGGGGAGGGGACATCCCTGGCTGTCCCCAACCCACCCCAGTACCCATCTCTGCCCCACAGGCGCTGGAGCTGCCCCCATCCATCCTGCAGCCGGGGCCGGGGGGGTCCGGTGAGCCCGGCCCCTCCTACAAGGAGGCAGTGGACGGCTTCATCCAGCAGCAGCGGCAGGACAGGGACGGTGGCACCGCGCTGCCCGGCCTTGGCACCCAGGACACACCGGCAGGACCCCCGGCTGCCCCCCGCCTGCCCACCGCTGCCCGCACCCAGGAGCTGCTGCGGCTCTTCGAGGCCGTGGAGACGACGACGGCGAGAGAGGAGCTGCTGCAGATGCTGCGGTGAGGGGCCGATCCTGCCCGGCACAGCACCGGGGGTGGCGGGGTAGCTCTGAGCCGGTGTCACCTTGTCCCACAGGACCCACCTCATCCTGCAGACGGCCCGGACCAGGGGCTACACCAAGGTGATGACGGGCGAGAGCTGCACCCGCGTGGCCATCAAGCTCCTCACCAACCTGGCGCTGGGGCGCGGCGCTTTCCTCGCCGTCGATACGGTGAGCAGCCTGCCGGCACCCTGTCCCCAAGCTGGGGACAGCTGTCCTCACCCAGAGGGGTGACACGATGCTTTGCGGGGCTGGTCGGCGGCTCGGTGGCAGCACGGTCCCTCGGCAGCCCCCCCCCCGCAGGGCTTCGTGGATGACCGCCACGGGGACGTGCTGGTGGTGCGTCCCATGCGGGAGTACACGGCCAAGGAGATCGCCTTCTACAACCACTTCTTTGACGTCCCCACCGTCATCGTGCCGCCCCTCCTCACCAAGGTAGGCACATCCCCTGGCCCCTGGGGGGGGATCCCAAGCTCCACATCCTCACAGCGGGGATGGGACCCCCAAATCCCACCCCTGCCCTCTGCTCGCTCCCCCAGCGCCGGGAGAAGCCCAGCATCCACCGCCTGACGGAGAGCTTCCTCCTGGGGCTGCAGGAGGATTTCCCTTCCACCGTCAGCACCGTCTATCGGTATGGCCTCTCCTGCACAGGGACACCCCGGGGTGGTGGGGGGCTTGGGGGCAAGGGGGTGGCACCCACTCACCGCCTCTCGTGTTCCTGCAGGACGGGAGAGAAGCTGAGCCCGGCTCCGGCCAAGGCGAGCAGCGAGTCTGAGCGCTGCCTGCTCTGCCTCTGCGCCCTGGACATCGAGGGGGGTGAGTGGGGCAGGCAGTGGGGGGGGCTCAGGGGGTTACGGGGGGCAGCTGGGCACCCCCCCAGGTGCACCCCTGCCCTCTGGCTCTTGCAGAGGAGGAGCTGGCGCTGGAGCCCACGCTGATCATGGAGGAGCCGGAGCTGGCAGAGAATGGGTGCTGCCAGGATGCCCCAGAAGCGGGGTGAGCATGGGGGTGGGAAGGGTGCTGTGCCAGCCCTGGGGCCACCACACTGTCACCACTGAGGGTCCCTGTCCCCACAGGGCTGAGAGCAAAGCCGCCTTCATCCCGCTGCTGTGCTACGGCTGCCGCCTCACCTTCAAGGAGCTGGTAAGGCTTTGGGGAGCTCCAGAGCTGCTCCCCTTGGGGATGGGGGTCTCCATCCCCATGGCCCCTCTCTTGCAGGGTCCCCTCGCCACACTGCCACCATACGTGCGTGCTGAGGCCCAGCGCAGGATCCAGAGGTAGGGGGGACAGTCCCCTCCCCACATGCTCAGCCCCTCAATGCCATGTCCGTCTGTCCATGGTGTGTCTGTCCCTTGCAGAGCAGAGCTGGAGCAGCAGAGCCAGGAGATCCCGCTGCAGGATGAGGAGCCCACCAAGAGCCGTTGAAGGGGCTGGGGACAGTGGGGGACACAGCCCCCCCTTCCTCTGGGGCACCGGTGGGGCAGGGTGCCACCCCCTCAAAGGATGCCCCATAGGATGGGGAGGAACCGGAGCCCCTGGGGACCCCTGCACCCAGGCAGCTGGTTTTACACCCCCTTTTGGGGGCAGGGAGGGGTCCCAGCCCCAGTTTGGGCAGGGGCCAGGGGTGCTGGTACCCACCCCACAGCCCCCCCCCTTCCCTGCCCCACCCATGCATCAGCTGGGGTGGCCTCAGCTTTGTTTTATTAGATATCTGTATAAATAAACCATTTGAATTAATAAAAAAAAACAAAAAAACAAAACCAAAGTCACAAGTGTGTAGAGTCCAGCTGGGGCTGCCAGCCCCCCCGCTCTCTGGCTGAGGGGGGGGCCATGACCCAGGGCCCCCCATCCTGGGACTGGGGGGCTATTGCTTTTGAGTTCAACCTGGTTCTGGAGGAGAGCTGGGGAGGGGGCAAAGGCTGGCTCCTGCCCCCCAACACCACCCAGCAGCTGGGGTGCCCAGCAGGGAGGGGGGGGCTGTCTCCTGCTTCCCCCCACCCCGGGAAGGCACAACACGGTCTCGCAGGTCGGACGGCTTCAAAGCAACGTAAGAAAAAAAAAAACATCCTCCAAGTGGTGCTGAGCACCCTGCGTCCCACTGCCTCCCCTGGCAGGATGCGGCCCCAGCTTTTTGGGGGGGCTGGTTAAGGCATTGGCGGTGATGTCCCTGGAAAGGGAGGGGGGTTTGAAGCCCCTTCCCCCTTATTCCTTCTCCCTCGTCCACTTGATCATGGTCTCGGGCGAGCGGTAGAGGAAGATGAGCTTGGCGTAGAGCTCTTCCTCCAGCTCCAGCTCGCCCGTCTCGCGCACCAGGAAGATGTCCTGGCACAGCTTCAGGATGCGGTCCACGCACGGCAGCTCCTCGAACATGATGGAGTGCGAGATCTCGCTGAAGAAACCCCGCACGAACTTCCCGATCACCAGCACGATGGACACGTACAGCCCCATGATCCTGCAAGAGAAGAGGGGACGCATCCTGTATCCCCCCCCACCCCAACAGCTTCACACCCTTTTGGGGTGCATCCCCCCCTCTCTACCTACCCATAACCAGCCAAGAAGCCCAGGCTGGGGGGGCTGACTTTATCGTTGAAGATGACCATGGGGAGGATGTTGCCATCGCGGGGGGGGGCATCTTTCAGCCGCACCACCCACCACTCCAAAAAGCTGTCGGTCCCTCGCCCAGCGCCTGTGCGCTCCCGTTTCAGCTGCACCTCCACGTCCAGGTAGCTGTCCTCCCCATCTGTTGGGGGGGGGATGCCATCATCAGGGCACAGCATTGCTATATCCCAACACCAAATTTTATTTTTGGGGGGGCCACAGTGGTACCCACCTGGCAGCAGCTGCTTGACGGGGTTGGCTTCGGGGCCGTTGGGGGCACGGATGTATTTAGGGAAGAGTTTGGGCACTTGCCTAAAAAAGAGCAGAGTGAGCTTGGGGGGGGCATTATCTCACCGAGCACGGGGGTCTGGGCCCCCCCCATCCCTTGGGGACACTCACACGGGGGTGTCACGGGTGCCCTGCAGCAGCTGGGCCAGCTGCAGGCGCTGGGGCGTGCCGGGCTGCAGGTCGGTGGTGTGCTTGTCGAAGGTGTGCTCCGACTTCCCCCCCTTGCCCAGGTCCCTGCGGGGAGCACAGCCTGAGTCGGGGGGTCTGGGGGGGGGTCCCAGGGCAAGGCTGCCCGTCCCCCCCCCACCCCTCCCGGTACCTCTGGAAGGTCCAGGTGAGGCGCAGGGTGATGTCGGAGGAGCCGTTCTGCAGCTCTCGCCGCATCTGCTCACGGCTGGGGGGGCTGATGCTCCAGAGGTGGCCCGAGCTGCCCTCGATGCGAGCCGTCACGATGTCCTCGTAGCCGTACAGCGTGATGAACTGCATGGCCACCTGCCACCGGGGCAGGGTGGGGGCACAGCTCAGCCCTCCCACCCAAGGTCACCCCCACCCTGGGGTACCCCCGGCTCTGCCAGCCCCCCAGGGCACCCAGCAGGATGGGGTGGGTGGGGGTTTGGGGTCCATAGAGGGGATTTTGAGGTGCATGGGGGGGTTTTGGTGTCCATAGAGAGGATTTTGGGGTGCTTAGGNGGATTTTGGGGTGCTTAGGGAGGTTTTGGGGTGCTTAGGGGGATTTTGGGTTCCACAGAGGGGATTTTGGGGTGCTTAGAGGGGCTTGGGGTCCATAGAAAGGATTTTGGGGTGCTTAGGGGGGGTTTGGGGTGCACAGCGGGGATTTACCGGCTGCCTCTCAAACTGGTTGGTGAGGGCTTCGTAGTCCTGGGGGGTGAAGGGCTGGATGGATTGCTGCTGGGCGCTCATGGAGAACAGCGGCTGCGGGGAGGAGGTGACACGGGGTGCTGTCACCCGGGCAGGGGACCCCAGCATCCAGGCTGGGCACCCCAGTAACCCCCCCCACTGCATCCTCACCTCGTACCCCCCCAGCTTGAGGGTGACGGTGACATCGATGGGGTGGTTGACGACGCCCACCACGGAGCGCACCAGCGACATGAAGAGCAGCGGGAACCAGATGATGGCCACGAGGAAGAGGATGATGAGCCCCCCCATGCCGTACTTCACGATCTTCTTCTTCTTCTGCCCCTTGGGCTGCGGGTATTTCTGGGAGGGGGGACAGCACAGGTGGGTTTAGAGGGACCCCAAGCAACAAGGGGCTTATTGGGGGGGTCCTTCCCAGCCCAGGGGGGCCGTACCTTCTCCGTCTCGCGGCTGCACTTGATGATGAAGATGTTGGCGTAGATGTCCTCCACGCACATCCAGTTGGAGAGGGACAGCGTGGTGTCCGTCCAGACCCAGTCCATGACGGCCCGCAGCTCCACCAGGAAGGGCACCAGGCGAAACCTGGGGGGGACAGGGGGAGAGGGGGCTGGTACGGCACCCCCGGGGGGGCTGGGGGTCCCCGCGGCCCCATGCCGTACCCCTGGAAGAGGAAGAGGTTGAGGTGGTTGTATTTCTTGGTGAGGAAGTTGCCCAGGATGCGGGTGGGGTAGCCGCAGCGGATCTGGTAGGCTGACAGCGCAAAGTAGATGCACTTCACGAAATACCACAGCTGGGCCACCGTGTTGAGGCTGAACAACCTGCAGGAAGGAGGTGTCACCTCCCCGGCCACCTTCCTGGCCAGGCTGGTCCACCATGTGGGCTTGGGGACACCAAGGTGCCACTTGGGGGATGGTGGGTACCTTTCGGTGACAGCCGGCAGGATGAAGAACATCCAGAGGTGGATGCTGAAGACCAGGATGACCTGGAAGATGAGCTTGCCCAGCACGGTCTTGCGGAGGTAGAGCGCGCGGTCGATGACCATGGTGGTGAACTGGATGAGCAGCATGACCAGGAACGCCTCTGGAACGTGGTCATCCGACAGCGAGGATGTGATGTCGGTGGCCGCCGAGTGTTTCTGGGGACGCGGGAGAGGTCAGGAGATGGTCCAGCTGGACCCCACAGTGGGACCCAGCCAGTCGGTGCCCCCCAGGGCCATTCCGCTCACCCCGAAGGCCCAGAAGCCGAAGATGATGATGATGAAGTCAACCACGTCGGCCAGGAACATGAAGGCGTAGACGTCGGTGGCGGCGCGGTGCTGGGTGTGCAGGATGTCCCAGAAGAACCCGCGCACTGGCCGGTACATGTTCTGCGCCCTGGGGTGGGCAGGGGACAGAGGCGACAGAGGGGATGGGTGACCAGGGGGCTGCACCCCACAGCTCCCACCCCAACCAGCGCCGCGGTGCACTCACATGGTGAGGAAGAAGAGCTTGACCCGCAGCCCGAAGGCATTCAGCTTCTTCTGAGCGTGGCTCTGTTTTGCCTCTTCATCCTCCTCTTCCTCCTCCTCTTCCTCTTCCTCCCCATCCCCTGCGGGTGAGGCACAGTGTGGGTGACAGCCTGGGGTCCTGCAGGGCCACATCCTGCCCCGGGGGGACACCAGCCTTGCCCCTCGCCATGGCACGAGGGATGGGAACCAGCACTCACCTTCCTCTGGAGCCGCCTCCGGCTGCTTCTTCCACCTCCTCCTCTTCCTCCTGAAGCGGAGCTGCATGGCCCCAGCCCCCTCCTCCTGCCCCACGGCATCGCCCTCCGGCTCCAGCCCCACGGCTGCACCCGCTGCCCCCGGCTCTGCCACCGCCTCCGTCCCCTCCTCACCCACCGGCCGCGGTGGGGACACTGCTTCCTCCTGCCTCTCCTCCTCCTCCTCCTCATCCTCCGCCTTCTTGTTGGGGAAGGGGTCCTCCTCGTGGTCCCACAGCCCATAGGCCTGGGGAGGAGCACGGTCAGGGGGGTGGGGTTCCTGATACCCCCATCCCGCAGCATCGGCTCCCATCGGACCCCAAGGACCCACCCAGCAATGGGTCCCTTGGGTGGAAACCACGATGGAGCCACCAAGCACCCACTGGGTCCCCTCCAGACCCCCAGGAGCACCCCCAGCCCCCAGGGATGACCCCCCCAGGTGATGGCCGCGGTGGTACCCGTGTCTCGGGGCTCACCAGCAGCAGGGAGCGATGGAAGAAGAGGGCCAGGAGCTGCATGAGGTCGTACTTCACGTAGCGGTCGTTCTTCTCCAAGCCCAGGATGCGCGGCGGGAAGAAGGGCTTGCCTTCATTGCGCACCAGCATGGCGTAGCCATTCCAGGGGAAAAAACCAAACTGGAAGAGGTATTTCACCACCACCATCACCTGCAAGGGAGGACATTGGGGTCAGTGACAGGCAGGGTGCCACAGGGGGGCGTGGCATCGTCCCCTCCCCGGTCACCCACCTCGGTGAAGATGATGGCGGTGATCCAGAAGCGTTTGCTGGGCCGGGGGATGGAGAGCATGGCCCAGAGGAAGACGAGGATGGGGAGGAAGAGGGAGATGACGGAGGCGGTGACCATGTTGTTGAGGATGATGATGAAGTAGCAGAGCAGCTCGGAGTGAGCGGCCACGCAGCGGTACCCGGCCAGCAGCAGCTTCAGGAACCGGTTGTGGGATCGATAAAACCGCTCCGACTGCTCCAGCTCGGGGAAGCACAGCTGCCTGCGGGGCGCAGGGGGGGTCAGCCAGCCCCGCCGCCCCCCAACTCCAGCCTCGCAGCCCCCCAACCCCAGCCCCGCCGCC
>VZTO01017860.1:0-35339 GCA_013400615.1 Syrrhaptes paradoxus
TGAAATATGGTAGAAAGGGCTCAGACAGGATTGGGATCAAGAGAGCTAGGGAGTGTTCTGCTGGGGTATGGGTCTTGTCCTTATCTGCAGCTTCAGGATTTTTGTGGATGTTTCATATGTAAAAACATTGTTACGTGTCACTGGCGTGCTATTCACCTTGAATAAACAGATGTTGCTTCTTTCTGGCAGAAGAAGAAGGACAATTCCAGCATAGCAGCAAAACAAAGACTCTTGGAAGTTGAGGAAAACAAAGTACATTGGTTATGAGTGTATTGGTACTTTTGATAGGAAAACTCTCCTGAATAACAATATAGCAGTTGTACAGTGCTTCTCCCCTAAGCACTGTGCATATGTGCTGTATACTGCAGCTGCCTTCCAGTCATCTGAGACTTCTGGGTTAAGGCAGAGCATATGCGAATGGACCTGCTAGTTCATAGATCTTATTGTCTAGAATAAATAGTGAGTTAAGCCATGACTTGCCTCATGGAAAATCTCCTGTCCTGCTAAGTGCCAGCAATCAGTGTATGTAACTTGCTGGTTTGAAGACAAATAGGTGAAGCCCGAATGTTAAATAAAGCAAGAAGCAAACACGAAATTAGACAGGCTCCTTACCTTTTAGATTTAAGGAACTTTTGGTGAATGATTAAATGATAAACATAGAGTAGGAGGCTCTACTGTTACCCATAAGAGTATTAGCATAACTTAGTGCTCAGAAGGAAGGAAAGAAGGTAATGGAGAAAGAAATTTTGCAAAATATCATTCCTAAAATTGTTCTTGGAAACTACACATAGGGCTATATTGAGAACATTGTTCTACTTTCCAAAGTGAAGTCACTGTGGAGAAAGATAGTAATTCTGCATCACCTTAATTTAGTCTGGAGCTACATTTCTGCCTCTCACTCAATCTTAATGTTTCTGATTAGGTTAAATAATACTAATCATGAAAGCTAATTGCTGGATAGTCTGTTTTCAGTTAATATACCTACTCTGAAGTCAGGTCATGATTGCTCATAAACGGGAGAGTGTACAGTCCAAAGTATTTGTTTTGCAAGTTATCTAAATAGCTGGCACTTGTAAAACACCCCATTTATTGCCTGAAATAAGAGGATGATCAAGGAAAAGAATGCAGCAGTGGAGAAGGCAATGCATACAGTGAAAGTGACGGTTATTTTGGGCTGATGATTGACTGTAGAATAGGAAATGTTAACAAGCTTCTTAGATGTTATAGATCACATTTTTAGAAGAGAAGAAAATTATACCAGATCAGGAATGAAACATTTCAACACTTTTAGAATAACGAAGAATAATGTTGTACTTATGTAGAACTCTGTTGGGAATTCAGGGAAACCAAGTGTAATTGTTGGTTAGGTTTTGTGCAGGATGAAGGAGCTCTTGCTTTACTGAACTGATTGTATGTTTCAGGAGGAAATTAGCACTTTCTAGTGAAGTATTCTGTAGTTCCCTCTTACCTATGATGTTTCCTGCAGCCTATTTATACTGGTTTATTTTATGCTACAGTAAATTCAGTGTCAGTAATACAGCTGAGTATGAGTAATAAAGTTCAGGAGCTATGTGTTGTAGATCAAAGCCAGATACAATGTAGAATGAATAAGAGTTCAGAAGAATTCTAGTTAAAAGGCAGCCCCCAGTGTATGGAGGAGTACCTAAAATATGGATAGTATGAGACTGGTCCTTGAATTTTATCCTTCAGTACCCATCTTGGTAAGTATGACATAAATATGCATAAAATACCTAAAATAACATTCAGTCGATTAAAAAGTGGGTCGTTTCTACTGCTACCAGATTTTATTTTTTTTTTTAAACCAATGAGTCATTCAAGACCTGAGTCTTTCAGCACTTTGTACATATTTGGGCCAGAATGGCACCTTCCAGAGTGTCAGTTGGACTAGTTAATTTAAAACAGGTGGACTTTATCAATTTACTTGGCTGGTCATCTCCTTATTTGAAATACAGCAAATAATTAAAAAAAAAAAGAGGGCTTGGTCTGAAATAATAAAACCATGTGTAGTAAATTCTTAACTAGGTTTAATGGCAGGTCATTAAACCTATAAAGTGCAAACAGAAACACAAATGCTATAAATCATTAAGTCATCTTGGAAAAACAAAACTATGTTGATACAACTTTGCACCTTCTGTGTTTTCTTCCAGTCTACTATCACACTGGCACAAGTTATACCCAACTTGCGTAGCCGCAAAACTTGGGAAGGTCAAGGTTTGTTCACCTACCGTCACTCAGGTTCAAAGATCTGAGAGAGTATTATAGATACGTGTCTTATTTCAACTGCGAGGAAGGTGCTTAAGGGGAGAGCACGTGTGCGTATCAGTCAGACGTGACTAATCACTTGACACTCTTTGGACTAGAATACCCTTCTCTTTGCCTCTCCCTCTTCCCTTTAGAGTCTAAATCCTCCTATTCCATTTAACTGAAGTAAAACCTCGGTGATTCATGCTAGCTGTGAGTCTTGTTACAGATAAATGGATTTTGCAAATCAGCTTTAGTGCAAGGGAACAATAAGCAAGAATTTTAAAGATCATTTACAAGACAAGTGTACTTCAGCCTCATTTACTTATGGTAATACCATCAAGAGAGATGCCCAGACTTGAAAAACTTGATAACATCTTCTATAATTTGGGAAGAATCAGGGCCCCACCTGAATGTCAAAGCTCACATGTCTTTTTTTTTCCTTAGTATATTTTTCTCTGCCTGTGGTAGCACTCTGTGTAAGAGCAGCCTGGTCTGAGAATAAATGAATTCTCATGATAGCTTGCTGCCAGTTAAATCTCAACAGAAAAAAAGAGATTATCTTCATGCAGTGATAAATTCATGGGAAGCATAGAGAAGGAAGATGTCACTGTCATTGGGAGCAAGAGCCGATGCGAATCTGAGGAAGTTAATAGATGAATCTCTTGCATATAAAGACTGTTTTGTGTTAATATCTTAAACTGTATACAGTGATTATTTTTTTCTTATAAAAGATACAATCATTGATTTGTTTACATAATCATATCCAAGATTTTGCATTCCTAAGTGTTTTTGCAGTTACTATTTGCCTGACCCTGAAAAAGCTCCCATTTCTCATATGAAGTGCATTTTTCCTTGTTACAGAATATTTTCTGTATTAATTATGTCTTTAGAACACCAAAATTTAGGATTGTGTGCAATATTCTAATAGCAACAGCACAGCTGCCTGCATAGCTATGAACTGTTTGCGTTGTGGCTCTTGCACTCTAAGAAGACGTGGCGACATTCATGAAAAGGAGAGGGGCAGAGATGCAACCAGTGTTGATGGTGGAGAGTAGAGGACCTGTTTACTTAATATGAAAACCGTGAGAACTTCTCTCCATCATCACCAGTGAAAGTTGATGGTGCAGTCTGTCTGGATTAGGGTGTATAAACTGCATGGATTGTGGTATTTTACACAGACTTCTTAAGTACTTAAGATGATTCAAAGCTCAGTAAATGAGATTAAGCTATAACGCTCCAGCATTTTAATACCTCAGGGGTGAAGGGGGAGAGAATTCTTGCTCAGCATGTAAATCACACATGGCTTCCTAGTTCCTGAATCTTTTATAGTATATGGCATTTTTACACTGAAGCTTTCATGGTCTGTTTTAAGATAAAAATATTGAATTTGTGTAAAATTAATTTCTTCCAGAAAAGTTTGCTTGCTGAACTTACTTAAAAAAACTAAAACAAACCACCCCAAATGTGCCATCTTTAGGAGTAATTTCAGATGTTCTAGCTAAGGAGCCAATCTTATTAAAGTTGCACTATTCACAGATCTTAAGTCCTGCCAGTTCAAACTCTGGCTCTTCTCCATGGGCTTTTTCCCAGGATTATTTTTTTTTCTTGAATACTCTCTTAAGTACGCTGGCTTCCAAGTAACAGGCCCTAAGGCAGCTCCCGGGATCTGAGTCAGTTTAGGACTGAGGACAGATTTATTAACTCCATTGTAAGGGGAGAGCTCAGAAAAAACTTTTTTTTGTTTGGTTGTTTTTTTTTTTTTTTGAATGGCACTTCTAAAATATATAAACTGTTTGGAAATGGCAGGGTGTGGAGTGACTCATGCTCGTCATCCAGTGAACTTTCTTGTGTGGTGAAATTTTGGCTGGGGTGAGTAGTTTGCCTAGGTGTGAATCAGCTGCAAGCCCTTATGAAAGCACTTGAGTAGTGAGTCCTAGCTGCAGTTGGTTTCTGTTACACTGTGGGGTGGATTTGGGTTCTGTCTTTGTTTTCAGAGGAGACCAGTTAAAAACTGTATGGGGAGCAGCTGCCTCACACACGTGTTCTACATGGGACTCTTGTGTACTACTTACCTGCCATAAAAAATCTACGATACATTTCAGGGATAAAGAGTCCTTAAAACCCTGTTTGCAGTGCCACAAGGCTTGGTGTTGGGTAGTGCCATAGCTGCCAGTGTTCTCCTCACCTGTAGTTCTAACGATGAGAAATACTATCCTTCACTTGCTTCATTTTTAACCAAAAATGTATTTATTTATTTTTGTTGTAAAGGATTAATTTCTCTCAGGGCCTTATTCCATTTTCCCACATGTTGCTTTTAGTCAATGTGGCTTTGTCAAAAGCAGTCTGGTTTCCACAGCAACGGCGTTGTTAACACCAAAGATGTCAGTGCTGAAGGTAGGGAGGGGAGGGGGCTGCATTTTCTGGCTGGGCTGCCCCGCCAGGGTAGAGGCCCATGGTGCAGCCACACTACGGTACAACGTCTCCATTGTCTTTGTGAAGAGTAAAAGCCTTTCATTTTGTTCTACTCTTCCCTTTCCGATCAATTTACAGTCAAAATTTGACACTTGGGAGGGTGACAGGGCTTAATGGTTCCTTGATGCTTAGACGCTTCCTGTTCTTTCAAGCCCTCTGTTCTGAAGGGCACTGCTCTGTCATCTGCTTTTTAAAGAGCTTCTGTGAACAAAATGGCACTTGCACACACGCAAAACCTCTAGCAATAAGTTTGTGATAAAGGAGAGCAGAGCGCTATTCTTTTTGACCTGTGTTCAGTGTCTGCTTATGAAAGATAACATGAAAAATGATCAGTCCTTTTACCTTGCCCAGTAATGTGAAACCTGCTCCAATTAAACCTGCTTGGATGGATTTTCTGAGGCACCCATCCCTGCAGGATGGAAGCCAAGGCTCACTCCTATTGACCTTGGAAAACTGCATTGTTTAAAAGTGTTTTCTAATACGTAGTTAACCTGTGAAGTTCATTGCCTTAGGAGCTGAGTGGTAGTGTTGCTGTGAAGACCTTGAAAGAAAAAAAGGCTTCTCCAAGTATTGCAAATGTGAAGAGGAACCCCATAGTTTCAATATACTGTACAAATTTGGCTGTGGTCTTCTAGATCTTGTTGTTACAACTTATAATTACAAAACTGTCAGGATAAGTAAAGAAACTTTGAGCTTCAGAAAGCATCTTATTGCTTGTCCTGTGTTAAGAGTATTGCTGCTGCAGGTGTAAAATCTCCTCCTGTCCGTGGAGAGGGAGGTGGACCTTTGCTCTCAGCTTTGCACATGGCTGTAGCTCTGAGTAATGCCCGTGTCTTGCATAATAGTTTCAGGTAAGGGTGTGTCTTCCTGGGCAAGTTGTTCTTGTCTAAACTAGGGTGTAAACATAAAGTGAAATAGATTTTTCACAATGTCTATTGATATTTAGATCCTTTTTTTTTTTTTTCTTGTGAAGGGCAGGGCAGGAAAGCACTTTTACTAGACTTGGCCCATGGAAATGCAAACAGTATAATGTTGTTGAAACTTCTTTTCAGACACTTGATTTTAATAGAAATTATGGTAAAAAGCAACTACTGAGGACAGCTAAAACCAGAAGCTGAAACCTCAGAGAAATGAGACGTTAATGCCTTAAACTGTCTCAAATAAATGATGAAATAATGTATCCAAATGCAGATATGGTTTTAATTCAATTGTGGATGCCTATTAATGACTTCTAAAGATTAGGCTTTGTATCTGCAACTTAGAATAGCATTGCAACCACTTTTGATAGCTGCTGTATTCTTACTGTTTGTTTCTGTCACTTTCTTAACAAGTACTGGCTCTGCATTGGAGTTCATGGTACATGAGGTGTTCTTACAGAGGGCAAAATCTCTGGATAGCTGTGTCTTGTCTGCTGGAATTAGGTGTTTTGCCAGGTTTATCAGATTTGGGTGGGTGTTTTTTCAGTTGATTCTCGTTATGTTTGGAAACCTACAAAGCAGCATCTCCCAGGATTTCCAGCACCAGGGAAGCAGACTGACAAAGTGAGAGTGGTGGATGAGGAAAGGTCAATTAATTTAGAAACAGTCTCGGGTCTGGTGGATTGGTATCAAGTGGAATTTTCTTCCAGTCTCTCAGCTGTGTAATAGCTTTTTCCTGTTGCTCAGATGCTGTGATTAAAGGCCTCTTGAAGGCAGAGGGAGTGTGAAAGTGACTTTTGGTTCCAGTTGCATTTCAGAAGCCCTGATTGCCAGCCACGCCTCTGTTTTGGCAGTTGAGTGTGACTGCCTTGACTTGGGCTGGGGCTATATGCCTGTTACTGATGAAAAATGGGACATGACACTCAAGGTCCACAAAAACTAACCACTTACTGCAGCAGGGAGGAGGAGAAAACAGCAGTATACGTTATTGATAAAAGACTTTATACAAGAGCAATTAATTCTGAGTCTTTCCCACCTCTCTGCTGTCTGAATCACTGTTGTGGAGGTGTGAGGGAGGGTGAATGACTGCAGTGTTGTGTGTTTGTGCACAAAAGGCAAGTCTTATGGGGGAAATAGGGAGAAAGTTCTCAAAAGTGTTGGTTCAATAAAACATCTAACATGGCAATAATAATTTTTTTGTTAAATCAAAATACCCCAAACTTGTTCTTGGTATCCGTGACAATCTTGATTTTTGTCAACATGAGCTAATAACTGTGTAGGACTGTTTAAATTAAAAACTAAAGCAGGAGTTTGCCTGCATCCTACAAGCAAAGGAGCATGTTTCACATGAGTTCTGGAGAAGGAGAACGGTTTGAGCTTGGAGCCTGGGCAGAGTTAGTCTGAGAAAGGGCTGTGTGACAGTCCTCTGAGGACAGGATGGGAAAGCATCTGTGATACTGCTGGGTGTGGAGTTTCTCACGTCACCTTTCCCATCTATCCTAAGCATCAAAGGTCGTGAGGACATTGGTGTTTTCTGTTTTTATTTGTGTAAACCTTCTAAACCTGAGCCTCTGAGTCCATTCAGTGTGTTATGACTTTGCTGTGAGCTGAACAACTGTTTTCTAACACAACTCATGTGTTCCAGATATGATTTCTTCATCTGTTTCTTGAGGATGCTCTGACTCGGCAGACCAGTGTGGTAGTTTCTGTCTTTTTAAAATGGATGTACTGACCTGCATTTGAACAAGCTAAAATAGGGGTGATTTGGTAGGGTAAGATATTGTTAATATCACTGCTAGTCACCAACTTCTCATGTGCACAACATGCTACCTTCATCACTGAGGAACATTGCACTTATATTAAAAATGAATAACACTAATGTGTTTCATCTTCACTTGTTTTCCTGCTGTGTAGGGGATTACCGGTGGACAACTGCAAGTCATCACTCCCTAGTGTATGTGCACAAAAGCATTAAGTGCTTATTCTCTTTGGTTGAGATTAGCACTGTTTATATATTATTAATATGAATCAAGGTTCTGTTTTATGATTGGTTCTTATTATGCAACGGTTCCTCATCTTCTCTGAAGGATGATATCTTTCAAAGCTCCCTAGTACATTAGGTTTTTTTAATAAGAGAGTTGACCAGAGTAGAGCTCCCGCAGTTTCAACGACTTAACTTGAAATAATTCAAAGGAGGAATGACTTTTCTAATGTGGTGACTCTACTGAGAAATCAGGCTGCACTGAGTTGTCTTTCATACCACACTTAATCTAAATCTGCAAATTATTGGTCTAAATACTTTATACCTTTGGACTGTAGCCAGTCTTTAGATTCCTGTGCACATTTTGTTGCATGATCATATGAAAATCTTGGCTGATGTTTTGCATTTCATCCTGCATCTACGTAATGTGATTGGTGTCCCTGCTACAAAACTCATGGGGATTTATTTTCTATTTGCTTTTTAAAAATGAGTTAATTAAATTCATAAAGCATTTTCCTAAACAAACAAATAGAATCCTCTGCAGATTCTGAGCTGTGTGTTAGTGTGTACTGGTCACTAATTACTGCCACTGAGACATCAGGAGCAACTGTCTCCCTCCCAGTTGTATGACTGATGACCTTTAATGGTTTGTAGCTGACTGCTTGTTTTGTAGGGAATATTTCTACGGAGCCCAGAATCAGTATTCCTGGGGCCTCTGACATCCTCCTCCATGCTTGGGAAAACTTCATCTGCAAATACTCGTGGTTTTGTGCTTTCATTCAGTTTATTCCATGCCTTTTAACATTTTTCTTCTGTATAATTAGGGCAGAAGTTGATTCCCTCCTCTTCCACCCCCAACTTTTTCTGCTATTCATTCTCTGGGAGGATTACATTTTAACTGCTGAATGTCAGTAAATGTCAATTTTTCCTTCCACCTCAAAACTTCCATTTTATTATTGAAAGTTATATGAGGGGAAAGTAATCAGTGAGACATTGCTCTTCGCATTTTTTCCCTTTTTCTTCTCTCAGGTTCATTTAGCATTCAATAAATAGAAACTGTACTTCCAAAGTATGATTAAATTTGCTGTTAATGTTTTTCCAAAGTACTAAATTTGGAGTTTTCAGTATCTATTTTTTCATTTAATAAGGCATACATTGAAGAAGAAAAAAGTAAAATTGCTATGAAAATAAAACAAGTATTTGAATTTTAACTTTTTCTGAGACCGAGTAGAAGTGTATTATCTCTCTGCTCTGCTCTTTCTTTACAGTTAATATGCTCCTCAATTAGTTTTTTAAGTTTTCTGATTTATTGGGTTTTTTACTACTTGTATAGAAATGTAAGCTCTGGTATATTATTTACATGTCCTCTGTTTTCTGAAATCGTAGGGCTTGTTAGCTCAAAATAAAATACATTGGTTTGCCCTTTTTGCATGTTTGTATATATCTTTGTGTGAGAACATGAGAGCCAAAATTTATATTATTTAGAAAAAGAGGAACAAATATTAATTACTGTGAACTGTGGCCCACTAGAGGCTTATTAGTAACCACAAATATACGAGGAAAGCAAGCTAGTAAGATGAGTAACTAAAATGAAAATGTTAAATTGCTTTCTGCGTTTTTGCTGAAAAGTCTCTTGGAGTTTGGCTTGAATTAGGAATTCGGTTTTGACCTTATTTGTTTTCTCACTGACTGTGAAAACAGAAGTTAGTAAACATTGCCATTTTCAGGAAATATGCACAGAAGCCTGAGTAATATAAATCAAGGATAGAGGCAAAAATAGTTATAAAATAGATGGCATGCTGCTTCTGCAGTTCAACATAACTGTGCTGCATTTGCGCTTCTCATCACCCTGCAGTAATCCAAGTTTCTGTGATTTAGCACTGGGCCCACAAGGTCTATGTTCCAATTTCAACATTTACATTTTCCTGTATATCCACACAGGATTATAATTTACATCTTAAAATCTGCCAAATGCATGAGAGGGAAAAAATGGATATATGAGGATTTGACTCAGCTGAATATATCAAATTTTACCTAGCTGTTTTGTTTGATTTAAGCGCTCCTATGGGAGACTTGGAGGAGCTATGAGGCGTGTTTTTACCCAGTACTTCTACTGTTTGCCCAAGTTTACATGCAATTGTTACTTTCACATGCATTTTTTAAAGGCTTGTAGAGCACTGGGGAAGTGTCCCCTGTGCCTGCTTCCAGCTAGGCTGTATTATGAGCATGAGTGTTGCACTGTGCAGCACGGCTGCCTACCTACAGAGCTGTTGTGGGATAAAAGGCACAATCACTGCCCCACAACAACTCCCCGTGAAGGACAGGCTTTGATTACAGAAGAACAAAGGTCTATTCTGGGATGTGTGTGTCTGTTCTTCCAGTGCACGTGCTTTCCACCACTCTGAGTTTTCCTTAATATGTAGTCAGATAAGTCTTTCAGGATGGCATCTCCCCGACCACCTCCCAGCTGCTCTGTCTGGTGAGGTGACCCAGGTACAAGGGTGGGAGCGGGTAAGTTGATAAGGATGATGTGGAAGGATGATGTGGGGTGATGGCCCCACAGACGATAAGGATGTGCCCAACTCCAGCTCTTAGCGTGAGGGCTGTAACCTGCAGCTGAATACAGGTATCGAAGACTGTAGCCTCCTGTAACCTGAAGTTGCAGCGTCTCATTCTGTGCTAGCAGTAATGATTTACACAGTGTCTGTAGCTAGCTGATGGAAATCATGAGCCAGCTGCTGGCACTGCCTTCCAGGAAGCTTGGCTGCTCCAAGAGCTGCTGCTATGCATTGTACATCAGCCTGCTTCCCCGTTCCTGCTGTTGAATTGGGGTCTCTCTGCTGGAGCAAGAGATACAAGTATTAGTAAAAGCCTAGCATAGAATTGGCCAAATACTTTCAGACTTATTTAGCTTGACTATGTTTATTTAAAATTCTGTTATATTCTTAAAATGTAATTTGTTGTAAATTGCCCCAAAAGTAAGGAAGCGTGAAATAGATATCTTCTAACTTCACCCATTTTATTGTTAGCTTGGAATGGAGGAATAGGAGGCAGCAAATTACTTATCCGTAGATTTTGTACAACAAAGAAATAAAGCATGCAAATGATCTAGTATTGCCCAGTGGAACTGAGGAAAAGAAAAACAAGTAATAAGCGTACAGGGATTGAAGAACAGAGATAATGACCATTGCTGAAAGAGGAGACAGAGCACTGGAACAGGCTGCCCAGAGAGGTGGCGGAGTCTCCTTCTCTGGAGACATTCAAAGCCCGCCTGGATGCGTTCCTGTGCGATCTGATCTAGGTGTTCCTGCTCCTGCAGGGGGATTGGACTAGATGATCTTTCGAGGTCCCTTCCAATCCCTAACATTCTGTGATTCTGGATGAGGAGTCCCAACAGAGAGGCAGAGACAGGGAACTGAGAGATGGGGAATAGGGAGGGGGAAGAAAAGTAGCTGGAGTCTGGGATTTGGAGGTGGAGAAACAGACCACAGGAGCCAAGGAAGAGCTGACTGAGTAGGGGGTCTGGGACTAATTTCAAGGGGTGGAAAAAAGAGCTTGTTGGGTGATGAGTCTTGGTGGGAGAGGATGAAGTGATTAAGGCAAGGGATCAGAGGTGGAGATGGGACCAGCAGGAGGGTTGTTTGTTGGTTTTTTTTCTTTTTTTTTTCCAGAAAATAAATAATGTCCTTCAGGCAGGACTGCATCCCAGAACCTCCTAGGTTCCCAGTTCCTCTCCAGTCACCAAGCAGCTGTAAAACTCATTGGTATAAAATGTTTTACACCCTGGTGTTTATCCACTGTTGTTATATTCTGTGTTATTGTCATTAGCTACTTTTGTAGCTAACTGGCCGAGGTCTGTGCAGGAGGTAGATGAGCTTTAGCCCTGCAGGTAAGTCATGAGGGGTGTCGGTAGTGAGGACTAGACAGTCTTTCTCACATGTGCACTGAACTCCTCCCTGAAGTAACCGTTTTGGTTTGGGAAACCAAGCATTCAGATGTAGTAAATGTCAGGATCTTTGATCCTTTGACTATCTTGCACTCTATATTTTCTACTACACTTCAGCCTTTTTTGGCGCACAGACAAAATTATTGTTTATTGAGATTGTTAAATGATTGGTTTCAAAAGTTGGTTTCATTGTCATTGTTCAGTGTATAGGCAAGGCTTCTTTACTTCAGGTTATTCTAGACCTACTCTGAAAACAATTTTTTTCNTGAGGAGTCCCAACAGAGAGGCAGAGACAGGGAACTGAGAGATGGGGAATAGGGAGGGGGAAGAAAAGTAGCTGGAGTCTGGGATTTGGAGGTGGAGAAACAGACCACAGGAGCCAAGGAAGAGCTGACTGAGTAGGGGGTCTGGGACTAATTTCAAGGGGTGGAAAAAAGAGCTTGTTGGGTGATGAGTCTTGGTGGGAGAGGATGAAGTGATTAAGGCAAGGGATCAGAGGTGGAGATGGGACCAGCAGGAGGGTTGTTTGTTGGTTTTTTTTCTTTTTTTTTTCCAGAAAATAAATAATGTCCTTCAGGCAGGACTGCATCCCAGAACCTCCTAGGTTCCCAGTTCCTCTCCAGTCACCAAGCAGCTGTAAAACTCATTGGTATAAAATGTTTTACACCCTGGTGTTTATCCACTGTTGTTATATTCTGTGTTATTGTCATTAGCTACTTTTGTAGCTAACTGGCCGAGGTCTGTGCAGGAGGTAGATGAGCTTTAGCCCTGCAGGTAAGTCATGAGGGGTGTCGGTAGTGAGGACTAGACAGTCTTTCTCACATGTGCACTGAACTCCTCCCTGAAGTAACCGTTTTGGTTTGGGAAACCAAGCATTCAGATGTAGTAAATGTCAGGATCTTTGATCCTTTGACTATCTTGCACTCTATATTTTCTACTACACTTCAGCCTTTTTTGGCGCACAGACAAAATTATTGTTTATTGAGATTGTTAAATGATTGGTTTCAAAAGTTGGTTTCATTGTCATTGTTCAGTGTATAGGCAAGGCTTCTTTACTTCAGGTTATTCTAGACCTACTCTGAAAACAATTTTTTTCATTTCCTGGTTGTGCTTTGTGGTGTTTTAGCTATAATGCTCAGATCACTGTTGTTTTCACAACATTGCTTTAAGGTAAGTTTGTATTGTCCCTACTTCACATATGGGGAGCAGAGATATAGGGCAGCCTTCTAAGAGTAAAAAAATCCACTGAATTTTGAGAGCTCCATTTGAAATATCAGAGCTGAGGCGGCTTGTTTTTTTGACACCCCCCCTACCACTGTCGCCTTTAACTCAAGCCAAGCTTTTTAGATGCAGCTGGGAGTGCCCCAGGACTTTTGCAAATGAGACTGCAGTTCAGGCTTGTAAGAAATGAGGTACAGCCAATTAGTGACTACCTGTTTGGCTCAGTTACTTCCTGAGCATTGCATAAGACATGAGAAAGGGACAAGAGCAGAATCCAGAGTTTTGAGAGCAGCATTCAGCTGTGGTAACCACAAGACCCTTCTTTCTTATATTACACTTTTCAGTTTCTATATAAAATGAAGAGGAGGTGGCAGAGGCTACAGATCGCAGTTCCTGTCACTCTGCATCCTGACTTGCATCCCAATTGGGTTCAGGTTGTACTCTGACTGTTGTAGGGATGAAGTTGAAGAGGGAGGAATAGTGTATAATAGTACTGTGCTTAATACATACGTACAGAAGGAGCAGTGTTCAGGTTTCTCAGGCACCTTAATCCTGGTATTCACTGATGTTAGAAGGTCTAAACCGGCAACTTTAATCTTATTATGAAATCTGTATTTTTGTTAATTATCACAAAGGCCTGTTGATAGCAAGAACAAGGTAAACTAATGGTTCTTTTTTTCATCTGCAATGTTTTATTTTTTATGTATTTATTGAGGGGATATTAAATGGTTCAGGGAAAACTTTAGAGAAACAGAATGATGAAATTACTAAGTTATACTGTGTGCACAGAATTTGTATTATCAGGATTTATTACAGCATCTGTCATCTCTGTGTTGGAGATTCTCAAACAATTTGTGCCAAAAGCACCTTGTTGCAGTAAAATATGAGGAAAGAGACATCCAGAGACAGTTCTAGTCCCAGAAGTCTGTAACCTAGAAAAGGATCTAGGATGCCTGAGTCCAGTCTCTTAACGGCAACATCATAGCCTCTGAACCATGCTGTAGCAGTTCATATATGCAACACAGGTATGTAAATTGTTCTGTCAGAAGAATCCATGGTGTAATCTCACAGGCACCTCCAGGGCCATGACTTGCAAAAAACTTGCAGCCCATGCAGCATGTAAAGACTGTATCGCACAACACCTCTCGACAAACTCTTCTCAGAAATTCAGCTGCTGGTCGGGTTATTTTTACTTCTACTATCAATTACTTCCAATACAGTGTCACTATTCTTCCTCTCTTTCACTGAAGCCTTTCCTGTGAAAACTGCAGCCTGGGCCTTGCTTGCTTTACTGCAAATGTTTTTTTGTCAGGAATATACAAAGAAGAAGATTCAGCTTTCATTTATTTGTCTTTACTTTGTTTTACAAAAGTTACCTCATTTGCCTAGACTGGATCAGAACTTCAGGTTTTGAACTGCCGTGCAGTTTCTTTTACAGGTGCTTCTAGGTGTGTGGGTAGTGGTTAAAACAAACATGGCAAATGGTCCTGGTGGGAAAATAGGCTATATAGGCTGCATTTTCCCTTTTCACTTCTAGTGGCACGGCTTTGACAGCTTAGCCCTGTGAAAGAATATTAATGTATCTGAAAACTCCAAACCTTGCTTGGAGTTTTTAAGCCTGCAGCTGTGCGCATTCTGAACAGTGAAGAGAGTCCATATTAGGGTATTGCAGGAGAGACGGGAAGCTCAACATGGGCTACGACAGAGGGAGGGAAGACACAGGATTGTGCATGTGGTGTCTGCTTTCTTTCATGTGTTAAATTGGTAAGACTACCACAGTGAGCTTCTGTGCTAATTTTACCCAAATAATAAAAGCTTGGAGACAGGATGTCAGAGCTAAAGGTACCATAAAAAACAAACACACACCGAACGCAACAGATTTTTGATAATAACGACATCTGTGGCAACAGTATTTACAGTCTAACAACATGGAGATTGGCAAAGATAGAAGAGAAATGTGACTTTTGACTGGGTGCCCTGAATTTTGGGACAGGCAATAACAAAGGTTTTTTTGGAAGGTTTGCATAGTCAAAGAAAGTATTTTATCAAATGTGGCCTAGATGAAACCTGTACTGAGGAGTACTGCAAGAATCTACACCACCACAGAGTATTTATAATCCATGAATCTGCACTCTTTAAATATGAGAGTATCTTTGCAGAATGGAACTTTTAATTTCACCTTTAAAGTGCCAGAGAGCACTGCTGGATCCTGGGATTTAAATATCTTTCTCTCTTTGGCTTCTGCCACATACGCTGGGTTTTGTACCTTTTGTGAGATATGTAAGACACCTGGCTGGCTGGATCTATGAGAGAACAAAGCTATTGTGTGTATTGCAGAACAGCAGGGGATTCATGGCCAAGGCCTGCAGGGTTGTCAAGAGGAACAGAGCTCAAAGGGTGGGTAGCATTTATTTACAGGCTTCCAAAGACATGGAGGCCATGCAGCTTTAAAAGTTGCAGTCAGGCCTTTTTTGGGTAGACTAAGAGGTGGGTGTGTCGGTTGTGGCTAAATGTCACAATTCCAAGTTTCCAGACATGTCCTAAGGAGGATGGCAAGCTCTGTTGCTTGCTTCATTTGATGCATGTTCCTGGATGGATTTTGGTTTAGTTTAGCTTCTCTAAATGTTTGCTCAATTCAAATCTGAAGCCTGAAGCTGTATGCTTTATAATGTTGCCTTTTTTTTTTTTTTTGTGCTTTTTTGTTGTAGCCAGAATTTGGGTCACGAAAAATATGCGCTTAGTCATTTGAGTAAGCATCCAGGCTTCAGTCGTGTTTCTGCAGCCAAGCCTTATTCCATCTTTCTTAAAACAAGAGATTTTTTCCTTGTGATACAGAGGCTGAAACACCCTTTATTGAAATCGCGTTGGTAAGCATGTTGCAGAGTTATGAAAAGGGTTCACTGTCATATTCCAAGTCCCAGGTTCTTGTGGTCTTTTCACCCAAGGCTCACAGGGATAAAAAAGTGAAACAGGCACAGGCATTTATGTAACAGTCCTCTGGGAAATGAGCAATAATATTTTTCCAGTAGTGCTTGCTATGTCAGTGTGTGTTCTAGAAACTTAAGTGCAGCTTTTGGATGACATTCCCCAGAGACCCTGTGAGGGTGCTGGTGCGCAGCTCTCCAGTTCTGCCAGCATTCACGAAACTTGTCTTAGGGGTGTCTTGTTTTCTCAGGCTCTCTCCTGAATCCCTCTCATGCTGTATGTAATGAGTGTGCATACCCCCCGAGGAAGTTTTCTTGTGAAGGTTCACCCTTTTCTTTCTTTTGTGATAATTGTTTTTAGAAATACCTCCATTAAAACTGGGCAGGAAATGGTATTTTGACTGCATGAAAACTATCAAATACCAACATTTGTATTCCTTACATTTAGAAACACCCAGGAACTTTTAAAACTCCTCATGAGAAATGGGAATAACCATACCCATCCCAAAATAGAGAGTTATTCCCACCCAGCTGGGGTCTGAGAAATTCAAGGCTATGTCCCTACTTTGCTAACTTGTGTTTCGGGAGTGGAAACTGGGAGACACAGCATGCTGTAGAACAGCGAAGAGTTCTCTGTAAGAGCTGTAAGGACTCAGCTAGTGAAGTGGAAGACCCTGATGTAATTCAGGCAGAGCAGGGATCTAAAAGAGGATTTCTGCACCCAGACTTCATGGGCAAATCAGCTGTTGGTTATCTGATATGTAAATGCAGGGTCTCTTGGTTCTGAATGGCAGTTCAGGACCTAAGAATGCTTTTCTACCAATCTCTTGTATATTTTCATGTGGAAACTTTTATGTTTGACTAAAATTTTTCTAATCTTGCAGTTGGAGATACAGCTAGTGATGGATAGTTATGAATACTGATAGAGCAGCCCCCCATGTTCAAAATATCACAGCTTCTTAGTTTAACATAGTCAGCTGCTAAGAGGAAACCGAGACTTTGGGAGCTTTAAGGTTTAATGCATTAAGGTTTGAAAATAGTCTACAGATTTTGCAATAGTTGATATCATCATTTAGTATTAAGAAGTGTTCTGAAAGTGATTGCACTTGACCTGGTTGAGCTTGTACTGCATAGTTGTATGATGAGAACAATGTATCACTGTCTTGATGTTCTTTCACCAGACCTTCAGGGATTCCCCTCTCACCCAAAAGAGAGCAATGAGAGTCAAGAAGCTTGTGGCAGCAGGGATGCTGGAGTGCTCTTCAGAACTGGCCTCTTGCTGGTTGTGAGCAGCCCTTATAGCTTCCATTTGTAACTAATGGGGGCAGGAGGGTTGTAAGTGTGCCTGTGAATTTGGACAAATAACTCCCTGCTTCACCTTATGACCCAATTATCAAATGGTGAAGACAAACCAAAGGTGGTTTCTGAAAGTATTTAAAGTGGCCACTGCTTGGAAGAGTGTTACATGGCCGTATATAAATAAATACACAAACGTATTTGGTGGTATTTGGGGGAATAATAACCCATGAAAGCTGAAATTACCACCACCTGACAGGTCTTAAACAAAATCCGGCATATTAAACCAGTGTCATCCATGTCTTACAGAGTGCTGCATGATGTTCAAAATATGCAAATTTCCCTTGCCCTTCCTATCTCCACTTGGGAATCTGTCTTCCTGACTGATGGGAAGAGCATCACGGCCGAGTGCCTTCTCCCCTTGCCACTGCCTGCTGTGAAGTGTTGAATCAGCTCTGTTGAGAGACCAGCAGCTGCACAGCTCAGACAGCCTGTTTCTCTGTTAACACAGCTTCAGTTGCAGTTATGTTTTCCTGATTCCCTAGTGTGTCACATTTAGGAGAATGATAGCGGATGGCACATCACTTCAGTGAAATCATCACCTCAGAAGTCATTAACACTTTCATAGGGCAGCTGTTTTCACAGTACTAATGTTAGCTGGAATGAGGCAGGTGACTTTAGGCCAGAAAGACCTTCTGAGTCCCTTGAAACTTTTGCCCCAGCTTTCTTACTCCCTCCTCCCCCTGCCTCAAGCCCAGACTTCTCTCTTTCAGGCAACCTGGCTTGTGGAAATGAGTTGCAGTGTACCTCAAGCTGCTGCAGGGAGAGGGGAGGAGAGGACAGTGTCTTAAGAGAGGGCAATAGATGTGTGTTTCAGCTTGGAAAGATGAAAAGGATTGAAATTCCTGGAATTATTTTTGTTCAGCAGTGCTTTTGCTACATCTCATTTTTCTGACCCCTGTGCAGTCCTCAGCTTGGTGCCGCTTTAGCCAAAATATCACATTAGACTTCCAAATATTCTTGGGATCTTCCTCCTCTTCCCTTTGCATGTGTGGTCGTGAGGCAGCCAACACAACACAGGAGTGGAGAGGAAATCTGTTCAGGAATGTGAAGGAAATGCTCTTGATTTTGGCAAAACAAAAGCCCCACCCTTCCATTTAAGGTGTTCTGTTCGACCTTTGTGGTGCGTGGCTGCTTTCTGTCATCTGATTGCAGGGAATGTGAAGCAGTTCTCTTTAACATCTGTCAAAGAAATGGAACATGGATGTTGAGGAGGGAGCCCTCTGCTTTCACCTCTCACTCCACAGGATATCCTGGTGTAGGGAAAACCTAGGGAGGCTAGGTGGCTAACTACTGAAATAAAGTGGGCAGCAAAATGGAAAGATGTTCCCTGCCCTCTGGAGCTTCGGGAATAGCCGGGAGCAGTGACTTGTCAGGGGCTGTCAGAAGTTCTTGGCTGTTGAAGGAGAGCCTCCAGGGGTTTGGTGCTTGGTCAGGCGGGGTGGGACTCTGGGGGGGGAGGTGGACAAATAACTGAACAGATTTGGATGAAGAAGGGGAGCTGTGGCTCAGGAGGGGTTTAGATTAGGAGGATGGCCATTTATGTGGTGAGGGGATCTTCCTTAAAGGTAACTTGCATGGTGTTTCTTGGAGGTGGCTGAAAGGAACTGGGAAGGACTGTTAGGCTGTGTATGAACTGGCAGCTCCCAGTTGTGTTCTAGGAAATGTGTGTTTTCCAGCATCCTGGATATTAAAGAGCACTTAATCAAGTAATGAGTGCTGGAAGGCATTAGCTATTCCGGGAGTGTGCCGTGGGGCTCAGGAGAAAAGTAATGTTTTTGATTGCTGGATTCTGATGCTGTTCTGGTGAAGCAGAGCTGTAACCCTGGGTGGCTAAGCTAGTCCATCAAGCAAAATGAATCAATGAAAATTGCAACATAAATAACAGTTTTACTGTACTGGCACTTGCTTATGTTGACTCCATCTGTTGAATTCCCCCTTCCCCCAGTTTATTTCTTTTCTTTCCTTTCCTATGTAATAGTTTACTTGGCTTTAGAATATATATTCAAACAAAATAAGCACAAGAAGTCTTGGGAGAGCAGTCTACTTTCTTCTTTCTCTTAATGCTTCCTTTGCTGAATACTGTGTGGTTTTGGCTTTGTTTCCATTTACAGTCGCACCATTTTCTGTCATATCTTTGCTGTACGCAATAAGGAGTTTGAAGGATCTTCATGCCTGATGGACCTTTAACCATCAACCACTGAGCTATCTGAGTTGTGACTTAGAAATAGATATAGTTCTTTGCTTGAAAATGCCAAGAGCAGAGCTTGCACAAACATGAGTGTGAAAACATATATAGCAGTGATTTGAAGCACTAGAGAAATCTTATAGATGTTGTTGCTGAAGGCTTTGGGGCTTTGTTTTATTTTTGAAGACAAGTCAAGCTCCCACAGGGGATAGCTTTCAGGAGTGAATGTTGCACTGGCCAGAGTCACTCCAGTTGATTCCCAACACCTGGGTGAAATCTCACTATCTCTTCTGTGAGGGACGTGCAGTAGAGTTGCTGCCAGTGACACTGTCTCAGATTTAGCAAGTCTCGTGTTATGGTTATGCTTAAAAGAAGTAGAAGAGCCCCGTGGAATGGAAGAAGGAAGATTTGTAAGTTCTCTGTTTNGAGTGAATGTTTGATGTTGCACTGGCCAGAGTCACTCCAGTTGATTCCCAACACCTGGGTGAAATCTCACTATCTCTTCTGTGAGGGACGTGCAGTAGAGTTGCTGCCAGTGACACTGTCTCAGATTTAGCAAGTCTCGTGTTATGGTTATGCTTAAAAGAAGTAGAAGAGCCCCGTGGAATGGAAGAAGGAAGATTTGTAAGTTCTCTGTTTCTGGGTTCTTATGTTTGGATCATGTAAGAATACTTGAGATGGATGGTGCAACAGAAGAGAGACATGCTGCTTGGCCTGGTAGGTTATGTGACAGAAAGCACAGGTATGGGTGTAGGGAAAGGAAATGTGAAAGAAGAGGAAGAACAGCAATATTTGAGAAAGAACAGGCCTGGGGTGGCATATTGCCAAGCTTTGAATGCATGTGTGACAAATTCATGTGGGAGGGGAGGGGAGGGGAGGGGAAGNGAAGAGAGACATGCTGCTTGGCCTGGTAGGTTATGTGACAGAAAGCACAGGTATGGGTGTAGGGAAAGGAAATGTGAAAGAAGAGGAAGAACAGCAATATTTGAGAAAGAACAGGCCTAGGGTGGCATGTTGCCAAGCTTTGAATGCATGGGTGACAAATTCATGTGGAAGGGGAGGGGAGGGGAAGTCAGCTAAAAGGGAGTTTAGGTGTGAGGGCAGTGGTATGAAAGGACAGTATCTTCATTCTGAATTCTCCTGCCAAATGGTGGGGGAGAAGCTAGCTGCAGTTGCAGGGGGAAGCTCATTAAGGTGTTAACTATCAAAAAGTGGGGCTGGGGTGCAGGGCAGCGTGAAAAGGCAGATGCATGGAAGATGCCTACAGCACGTATCCAGCATGCACCCCAAGGAGCCTCTGCATATTGGGGAGGGATGTCAAACCCTTCCTGGAAGTTCTTGAGTGACTTCATCTTCATGACTGTGGTCACACATGCAAGAAATACAGAGAAAGGCTGGGGGACAGCCTTTAACACTGTTGTCTGTGTTTAATGAGATTAAGCATGTTGCTAATTTTTGCTTCTACACTACTCAGTATTATCACTTCTGTGTTCATTTTGAAACCACTTAATAGCATGAAGACCAGGAAAGGGAACATCAGGCTTAGGTCTTCTCAGTCCTTATTTTTTCTGGTCTGTGCCTTCTGCCACATGCTGCTCTGCAAAGGTGTGCCCTGCCTTGCTAATGTTGGTATCATTGTCCCACTGTTCCACACAGCTGCGTTTCATGGTGGTTAGCACTGAAATGAGCATTAAGCAATCTGAATAACATCTACAATGTTTGTTCTTTCTCCTTCTTCCTGTGGACAATGTGTGTAGAGTGCAATGGCTATTAGTACTAGAGAAATTAGATATGTTGTTTGGGGTTTTTGTGTTTTGGTTTTTTTTAAGGAAAAACAAAAGTATAAGACTATGTGTATAACAAGGCTGTCATATTATTGGGGGGGGGGTGTTGGGGGTGGTTATAATGGAACTTAGCAACTGTGGCTGTTGGTACTGGGAGGTGTGTGAGAGGGTCGCATCCTGGCAGACACACATTCCATCCCATTGCATGATCATGAAGTGGTAGTGTGGTTTTTGGAGGTATTGCTGCATCGCCGTCACTGCACAGGAGAAAGGCAAAGGTAAGGAAATTTATCTGGCAGTTAAAAAAAAAAAAAAAGCAAAGTTGTTTGTGATGGCCATAGTACTTGTGGAAATCTGTGTGTCGGTCTCAGATTGGCCCCCAAGGCAGCTCTGACTCCTGTACGGGCAAGATGTATCCTCATTGTGGGAAATTTCACTATGGCAGGGTAGCAAATCTATTGGCTATAGTGTATGTCTCAAAGTTTTTAAGGGATCTTTTATATGCTTTTATTCAAGCATATAAATGTGTTAGACACCTAGAAGATCAAGATTATAGTCTTGAATTTGTTTTAGTGTTCTATGAGTAGCTAAAATCAAAGCAGAGGGAAAGTTTCATGGGCTTATGATCTGAGGAGATGCCTCAGCATTTTGTTCTTCTGGAATTTTCTTAAAGAGCAAAGTTTCACAAGCAAGCTCTATTACTTTTGATCAGCCAAGGATTGAGATATATGAATTACTGAAGCTAAGTCACCTGCGTTCCTGTGTGATCTGATCTAGGTGTCCCTGCTCCGGCAGGGGGATTGGACTAGATGATCTTTCGAGGTCCCTTCCAATCCCTAACATTCTGTGATTCTGTGATTCTGTGTGAATCCTTGTTATCAGAATTTATGAACTCATAGCTGGCAGGAGTGAAGTTTTTGTTGAGGGTTTTTTTCCTCTTTTTCTCCTTTTCAAAGGCAGACCTCATATCAGGTACTAGAGTGAAACTATAAAGTAAAAAGTGTCATAATTTCCAGCTGGGATTTCAGATTTCCTTTTCCTCAACTCAGAAATTTAGGAAGAATAAAACAGCGGTAGAGCTGCAAATTATTTCGTTTGAATCGCAGTCCCGATTTATTGTGGGTATTTATGCCATACAATGTTTTGGAATGTTTGGCATTATGCTGGTCACCTGAGGACGCTATGGGCAGCGCAATGTTGGCACACCAGGCTGAACATCATGTATTTTAGGTGCTGCAGTTGCCAGGTGTCCTGCACAGCGTGCCTGCGGGCACTACAGTCAAAATCCTGCTATAAGGAAGGAGACATTGTCTCCTTTTGGTGGCAAAAAGCATCTCAGCATGGAGCAAAGCCATATTAAGGTCCTACAGGCCAAAGTTCAGACATCAAAAGAGCGTGAAAACAAATCCTCTGGCTTGCCTATTGGTCCTGCATTTCTGCCTATCTGCAGAGAAAGAGGAGGTTTTAGAACAATGGGTGGAAAGACCTCTGGGGCGCTTCCCAATTTTGTTTAATCTCACATGGTCACAATATGCATATTAAAGAATCAAGGAAAGAAATAGTGTTTTGTAATGCATCTGGGTTTCAGAAAGGGCTCTGCAGCAGGTCTCCCTTGGTGCTGAATATCGACTGCAGGTGCTGAATGCAGTTGTCAGTGCTGGCTCAACAGCAGTGTTTTGTGGTAGAAGTTGTCATAAGGAGAATGCAGAGAGAGGAGCTGATCTCTAGGCCTTGTATAAACAAGAATTTGAGGATGTTCTTGTCTGATAACAGCATGTTAGTAGCTGTTGGTGATTTATTTTTCTTTTAAAATACAGTTGCAATATTTTGAATAAAATAGAAGCTGTGTGTAGCTTGTTTGTAGCCTGTCACAACTGTATATAACTGCAGTCTTAAGGTGCCAGTAAGAATTAATTTTTTCCATCCACACAGCAGAGCAAGTGCAGTATTAAATTGCAAAGTAGTCTTGTGTATGTAGCAAAATGTATAGTGTGCTTTTTATTTAAATCTCTAGATACCCCATAGTATTGAATGTACAGGCACATACTTTTGGCACTGCATTTCAGATATTCATGTAATATTATCAGAATGTTTATCGCAACAGTGGATTTTCCTCGTGGGCATTTTTTTGATCATTTTTGTGCCTGCCTTTTATACTAACCTCACGTGTGCCAGGGCATACCTGAAATGTTCACTGGCCCACTGCTTTGCCATTTCAGTTGTATTTACCATATCTCCATTAACATTTATGAACAAAGACAGTTGACCTTTGCAGAGTGAATGGCTCGATGCATGTGTAATTAGAGAATTAATAGTGGTATGTCTCATTGTGCTGGTTTGGGCTGGGACAGAGTTAATTTTCTTCACAGTAGCTAGTAGGGGCTGTGTTTTGGATTTGTGCTGGAGACAGTGCTGACAACACAGGGATGTTTCTGTTGTTGCTGAGCAGTGCTCACACACAGCCAAGGCCTTTGCTGCTTCTCACCCCACCAGCGAGTGGGCTGGGGGTGCACAGGAAGCTGGGAGGGGACACAGCTGGGACAGCTGACCCCAACTGACCCCAGGGATATCCCACACCATGATGTCATGCTCGGCATATAAAGCTGGGGGAAGAAGAAGGAAGGGGGGATGTTCAGAGTGATGGCATTTGTCTTCCCAGGTAATGGTTACGCATGATGGAGCCCTGCTGTCCTGGAGATGGCTGGACACCTGCCTGCCCATGGGAAGTCGTGAATGAATTCCTTGTTTTGCTTTGCTTGTGCCCATGGCTTTTGCTTTACCTATTAAGCTGTCTTTATCTCAACCCATGAGTTTTCTCACTTTTACTCTTCAGATTCTCTTGCCCATCCCAGGCAGGGGGAGTGAGCCGGCAACTCTGTGCAGTTTAGTTGCTGGCTGAGGTTAGACCACAACACTCATTTATTTACCTCAGGTTGTAGAGTCATATTGAGTGCCTGGTGGTGATTTGAATACTGCTACAATAAATAAAATTCAAAACCACACCAAAGTTCTTTTTGAGAGACCTCGTTGATTCACTGCGGGAGAGAGGCTTGGAATGAAATAATATTCATGTGGTGTGCACTCTCTGGGGACAGGGAAGCAGGAGTGCTCTGAGAGCTAAATTCTTCAGTGGATTTACTGTATATCCAGTGTGCAAACGCTTACAGAAGAGCACATTGGTCTGTTAACCTGTTATTTTTAGCTTTGTCCATTCCACTCTTTCGTCCGCTTTTCCCTTTAAAATGTGTCCTTCAGCACTTTGAAGCCTTGTGTGTCAGCAGGAAATCGGTTTCAGAGTGTGACTCTGATACCACATGCAAGCAGTCCTCTCCAAGTCCTCTTCATTCTTGCTTACACTGGCAAGTTAACAAAGATCTGTTGTAGCTTTTGCCATTTCAAAAAATAAGCCGAGTAGAGATGGGAAGGCTGGAGAGAAGAGGTGGATACAGAAGGGTCCCTCTGTGGACAGTAAAACCTTAATACTCAGTAGGTTGAGTGAAAGGATTATATATCGCAGGCAGGAGTGTTACAAAATCGTGCCACTTGGCTGTTATTAGCTTGGAGAAGCCCACCTCTGGGACTGGCTGTCTACCTGAGCACTGATGGAGATGACAGTTCGTTTCAATTAAGCCTCCAGGCAGATTTAATTTGTAATAGCCTAAGCTGGATTTGAAATAAAAGCAGAAAAGTGAAAGATTTAGTGATGACCCACCTGTGCCTGCCCTGGTTTTATCCCTTGTCTATAGACTGATGCTTCAGTACTAAATAATTTAGGCAGAAATGTTCTATTTTTTATTTTAAGAAAAAATTCAGTGTTTTCTTTGAGATTTGCATGGGTTGCTGGGCTGCTATTGCAAAAAGATACATGCTTCTCGCTGCAGTTAGACTGACTGGCAGTGCTGATGCGTGAAGAAAACCTTGATAATTTTAATTCCTTTAGCGTTCTAACACAAAGGATGGCTTTATCCCTTATGAAGAGATCTGTAAACCGATAAAGATTACTAACATTGAATTAATAGATGTAGTGCAAGTAATCAGACTGTAATAAAAGGCAAAATGTCCAAAGCCATAGTGGTAGCTCTTTTTTTCTTCCCCCCCTTCTTTTTGTAGCATAGGGGAAGGAAGAGATGAAAGAATGACTGGAAGAGCTGTTCTGCAGCAAACGGTGTTAGTTTCTGTGCACCAGTGTGAATTTAAATTCCAAGGTTTATTTGTAAGTTTCAGCATTTTTGTAAAAGCTACATGCAAAGAGGGAAAAAAAGCAAAAGAAGTTACACATTTACCCACTTATGCCTGAGCAGAGGCTTTTTTTTTCCCAGCTGAAAAAAGAAATACAGCTATACTTAAGTGCCTACATATCACTATTACATGGTGAGGACCCCTAGGACTGAAAGTTTCTTCTGGTCCCATTACTGTTTTAATAATGGGAAGCCTTCCTGTGAGGAAGGCAGCATAGGGATTATAAAATTGATTGTCTGTTGAAGGAGAGTTGAGACTCTGGAATTGGTGCAAGTAAAAGATGCTTGCAGTGTCACGGGCTGCTTTAACATGGCATATGCAGTAGATGACAATTGAGCCTGTAACAGGTCTAATCTAAGCACCACAACTGTTTGGAAACAGGAGGAATTGCTGAATGTAGGGAACAGATAGCAGGTGTAACAGTAATCTGTGTAATCTGCTACTGCATATTAAAGGGAAAGTCACAAAAAAGTCAGTGCTTCCTGTCCTCTGCCTGTTTCATACCGGTGCCCATGGATTACCTTGTCTCTCTGTTGTTACAGTTTCAGAGTCCAGAAAATCTCTTGCTGCTCCCTGGGGTCCTCAGAAGGCTGTTTCCTGTATAGATCAGGCTATTAAGCTATGAGGGTTCTTGGTATCCTTCCTTGCTTACACAACACAGAATCGATGGAAAAACAATTAGAAGATACTGTGCCACTTTTCAGTCTCTGCTTTTTTTTCTATCAAGAAATTCTGCACAGAGAGAAATTTCCCAGAGCTGGCCTTCCAAGCTGCAGTTCAGGATTTGTTTTGTTTTGCAGGTGCTTGCTGACCTGAGTTAGGTCATTACCTCAGAATTTAGAGTTCAGGCCTCCCTCTGCTGCCAGGCCCGGAATTAGCAGGGCATCCTGGAGTGTCTGCTGACATTTCCCCATTGTTCCTCAGGAACAGGCAGAGCTCACAGCAGAGCTCCCTTCCCTCTCCAGCTTTTTCAGACATCGAGAAGAGTTGTGTGAATCACTAGGGGCTAGGGCTCTAGGGCTCTTGTACTTTCTTGCCTTCCATCACTTCTGTTTTTGGTGCTCTCCCTGTGAATAACTGTTAATACTTGCTTCATCTGCTGCTTTTAAGCAGTTGTTCGGTAATGCTGAGCTCCAGCAAAAAAACCAGTTTTGTGCTGTGCAGCTCCTGTTCCAAACTGACCACGCACATGGGCATCCCCTTGCTGTTACGCAAAGGCTGCTGTGCATTGTACATTAGATCATTGATCTGGCTTAATGAAAAATTGGGAGATGGGGCACATTTCTTGGGTTTCTCTCGTTTTGAAGTTAGGTTGGTTCTTGATCCTGCCCACAGCCCATTGTGACAAGCTGTGACTCAGCTGAACTGTGTGGGAACTCTGGGGGGATTACTGGGGGCTTCTTGAGCTGATAATGTTTGATAAAGTTTCTCTTTCCTCAAACCATTGTGAATGAGCAGTGCTGGAAAACTTGTCTGAAACTCTGGGTTTGTTCACAGCTACCTCTTCATTGGTGTAGAGTGTCAAGGTACCTGGTCCTAGTCTTATCACAGACAGCTGTTGCGGCAACAGAAGCACACACAGTCTTTCTTCAGGCTCAGGAGGATGACAGAATGTCCATTTATGGTTTTTGCAAGTTTGTTAAATTTAACCATAGGGCTAGAATTTTAGTCTGTGTTTCTAAATCATCACCTGAATTTTGTAGAAATTGGTGCTTTCAGCCCTGCCTGGCTTTCATTTTACAGGTGGCTGTGTCTCTAAAGTGTCTTAAAAGGTATAGTTATGGTTTTCAGTTTTAGACATGAGGAAAATATTTATTTTTAAGACTCCGAAGGAGAAATCCAAAGGCTAACAGTTGGTTGATATATCAGATGTTGCTTGGTATGTGTATCTGCTCTTTATTTTTGCATTTCCTTTTCTCTGCTTCTCCAGGTGTCATCTTGACATGAGTACATTGAAGCTTGGCACTAAGAAGTATATGAAACTTGCTGGTAGGGGTGGAGAAAAGAAACTGCAGCATCCTTGTGTGTTTCAAAATGCCTTATAAAAGCTCTCTAAAGAGTGAGAATTCAATTCTGTGAAACAATTTTCATAAGCAGTTGGTACAAACATGAAAAACACCAACATCTCTGCATGCTGTGCAAGCATGATACACAGTATAGTGCATTTAACATTAGTAAAGGGAATGGTTGTGTCTAGTTAGTAGCACAGGATAGGAGAGAAGGTTTTTGAAGTGTCCTGCTCAGAAGTGGCATTAATCCAGTAACAGCCAAGCAATAAACCCTGTAATGGTTTCCTAAATGGCCTGGTTAGCCCTGAGGATGTTTGGGCTTTATTGTTGCACATGTAATTTAATGAACTTTTAAAGAGACCTCTAGGCAACAGCCCAAACTCAGAAGGGCAGAGGGGAAAATGCTGATAGACAGTCCTACTGAGCTAGAACACAGTGGCTGTGAAGGAAATGCCACTGAATGGGCTGATGGCTGAAAGAAGTAAAGCAACTGCACTTGGACTCGCTAATGGGCTTTTTGTCCAAATGGGAGCCATCTCTTTCTTTAGGAAGTTATTTATGTTGGAAATCAGGCCACAGCCAGGCTGCAGCAGGAAGGAAGAGATGGATAGTTGGTGATCACAAAAGGCTGTGCTCTGGGTACAGAACGACAGCTGTGCAAGAAGTAGGTTGGCTGCGAGGGCATTGAACTCCCCAAGAAAGCCTCTTCAGCTCCTTGCACCACTGAAAATCTGGTGTCACGCTGGAGCCTTCGGAGCAGAGCTGAGGGAGCCTGGAGGGTGGTCACGGTGGTGAGGCTTGCTGCCTGTTCAGCTAAGGATCCAGCAGCCCTCCTGAGGCCACTCATCCAGTCTTGTGACTCTCTGTGCTTCACAAAAATACCAAAAAATGAGCACTTGGCAGAGGAGCACTTGTTACCCTGTTCCCAGCCTCAAAAAGAAGAGAAGCCTCTTACAGAAGTGCAGTGATTCGCGAGTGCTTCCCCAGCATTTAATGAAGTGTTACAGGCCTTTCCTGCCATGTTACTGTGTCTGCTTTGCTGAAAGGGATGTTGAAGCAGCAAAGAAGTGTAAGCTGTTTTCCCCAGTGATGGAAATTGTAGTGGAGTCAATTAAAGAAAACAGAATTTGCAACTTTCTTCCTGTGACTTCTAAATCATGCATTTCAGAGGTGCCTGTGACACCATTTGTGCCTTAGCTTGGCAATTGGATGGAAAAGCAATCTCATTTTCCTGTGCTGATTCATAGGTCCCTAATGACAGGTTACATGTTAATACTTGTTTTCAGCAGTTATCGTGCAGTTGTGCTTTGACTGGGACCTGATAGCAAACATGAGTGAGAAGAGCTTCAGGCTAAGGACTAATAGTGCAGCAATGATACTTCTTGTCTGCCTGTTTGAAAACAGTTCTCCCACAATTGTAGTCCTTTTCTAAGGCGAATAGGTCAGAGGTGATTGCTCTTTGCTTGTTTTTTATTCTTTTCCAATGTATTTGACTGTGCTGTATAGCATCAGTTTTATTGCTGCTCCATCATTACTTGATGCCCTATAGTCTGGATAAATGTGCAGTAAAGAGAGAGTCTCTGCCATAAAGTGTTAGTGGTGTCTAGAGAGACAAGGCAGAGAAGAAAAGGCATGATTCAGCAGTGTGCCCCTGTTGCACAAAAGCTCAGTTGCAGTCTGATACAGAGCAGTTCTTCACGTGGGAAGGGACAAATTTCTTGTGTACAAGGTTGCAGGATCAGGAAAGATGAGCTCTTACCTTCTAGAGATTAACGCCTTTAAAATAAACTGGCCTTGCATGTGATGGAGAAAGAAGTTCAGGTATGTAGATAGTCAAAGGTCCCTTTCTGACTGTGATTGGGTCAGAAATTTGTGTAGTGTTTGAGCAGCATATTCAGAGTCAGTGTGAGACTCCTTATTGTTTTAAATCTCGCTGGACTTTAAGGATTTGTGTTAGACTTAAAAGTCTCTTCTCCTAGCAGCTGGTGGGCAGGTGGGAGGGTTTTTGTCCTTAGCAGAGTGATTCTCCTCTCTTTGCAAGTACTGCAAACAAGTAGGGGAAAGTAGTCTGTGTCTCTCTCAGATTCAGAATCTCTCCTCAGTGCCACTCGAGGTGTTTCCAGTTCCAAGGGACCCGTTGTTTCTGTATTCCTTGGTCTAGGAAGTTGGAGAGCCCAGGGATGGTGGAAGTCTTGTGACAGACTGGCATCCTTTGGCTGGAGAAAGTACTAAGAGTAGCCTTTTCCACCATCTTTGAGCTCAAGTGCATTTAGGTGCCAATTTAAAGCAGAATGTTGCTGGCTCACT
This sequence comes from Syrrhaptes paradoxus, assembly GCA_013400615.1. Taxonomy (NCBI): domain Eukaryota; kingdom Metazoa; phylum Chordata; class Aves; order Pterocliformes; family Pteroclidae; genus Syrrhaptes; species Syrrhaptes paradoxus. The sequence goes on from VZTO01017860.1 coordinate 29,610, forward strand.
GACATTGCTCTCTCCTGTTTTGTTACAGCTCCTGTATGACAACCCAAAAGCCCGTCAGGAAGTAGAATATCATTGGCGAGCATCAGGGTGTCCCCACATTGTCCATGTCCTGGATGTTTATGAGAATATACATCATGGAAAGAGATGCCTCCTCATTGTCATGGAATGGTACGGACCAGCCACAACCCCTCACCAGGCATTGCTCTTTGAGGGGGTGGAGGGAGTGGGAGAATGTGTTGGCTTAGATGAGAGTTAGGTGAGCTTTCTCAGCTGTGTGATTCTAGTTTGCACAGTAAACCTTTTGTTGTCTTTATGGAACTGGTAGGGAAATTTATAGCTGCTTCAGCTATCTTATATGATGGAAGAATGAGGAACCTTAACCAGAAAACAAATTTTCCTCGTACTCAATGATTATTGTCCTCATTAAAGCATTAATTAATACCATCTTGAAAGATATGCCTCTAGAAATATGATACTCTTTGATTGTGATTAGCTTCCAACTTCAGATGTAAATCCTGTGATCTGCCATGATCCTTTTTCCTACTATTTTGACTCTTACTTTTCCTATTCTCTCCTTGATCTGTGATAATACAGTTATCGTCTTCCTCACTGGGGACAAATTAATAATCCTTTTCAGTATCTTTGCTTCCTTCTTTCTTTTTTCTTCATCTTCAACCCTTACATAAACCAGTATTACTGTCAGCCTCCCAGTTCCAGCGTTGTGGACTTCCCAGCTGTGTGTCATGTTGCTTGTGACAGGGTACATTAAACTGAGACCATCAAAACTTCTTGGTCTTGTTTTGTTTTCTGTTTGTTCCAAATAAGAATGGCTTTGTGCATTGATTCGAATGTGTGAAGTTTTGGAAGCATTGACATGGGAGGCCTGTAATACTTCTAATCTGTTCCTGCCATGGTTCTGTGTGATTATGTGGATGCACAGTCAGTTGTTAATTTGAATATTTACTGCTCATGTAAGGTGGGGTTTTTTGTGTTCTTTGTTTCAGCATGGAAGGAGGAGAGCTGTTTAGCAGGATCCAGGAGAGAGGAGATCAAGCTTTCACTGAGAGAGGTGAAAAATCCCAAGTTTAATTTTAAAGTTGATGAATGAGTGCCTTTCCCTTTCTCTGTCCTCTTGCTTACAGGAATTTTTCTTTAATTTGATTTTTGGTTTTAATTTTTAATCTGTTTCCTTTTAATTTTCTATCCAACTGTATTAAACAGTTATTTTTAAAAGTTCCTGAAAATCAGGAATTACCAGAATTGGCCAAGTTCAGGCACAATGTGGAAGGTTTAGAGGAAAGTTCTTCATACAAATCTGCTCAGCTTCTTCATTTCTGAACCACTGCAATCTCTGTTACTCTGATCCCTGGTCTCCTGCCAGACCACCTCTAACATGATCAGTACAGCTCCTACTGTGATTTCTGGCTGTCCCTCAGGCAGCATCACTGTGCACTGCTATACAGTTAGGTGATTAATATAATGAGCAAATCACATTTGATGAAACATCTCTTACTCACGGGTTTTAAAGTAGTACTTGAAAGGAAGTGTTATTAGCCACCCTGTAAACAAGCCTGCTTATCTATAAAGGGTCTACGTGTTAATAAGTTTAAAGACCTGCTCTGAGTCAGTGACAGTCTTGCCATTGTGATTGTCTTTGCTATTTATTATTTGCAGAGTACCACAGGTGTGCTTGCCTCTGGTTCTCCTTGGCCATTCACAACAGACAGGAGCTTGTTTCTGCTCAGGAGTAAAAAAAGTTAGTGTTTGTAGCTAGCATTGTGACAAAATTATTAGAAAAAGAAAAATTTACACCTGAGCTTGTAAAGTATTGTGACTGTTTTGCAAGTCTGGTGTAGAGGCCACGCTTTTCTTGAACCTGTGCTTCCTAGCCTGGGATGAACCCTTTAAGTGGTATGAGACTCATGTAGGGAAAACCTGGTCTAGAAGGAGGTGTCCCTGCCCATAGCAGGGGGTTGGAACTAGATGATCTCTAAGGTCCCTTCCGACCCAAACCATTTTATGGTTCTGTGAAAGCAAGCGTTTCCAGGAACTGTATTTGTTCCTCTCTAAAATACAAGATTCCAGGGGGTTAACTGGTTTTGTGATCATTAGTGACTCCACTCTGCTAAAAAAATGATTTTTCTACATTAAATACCATTGTATAGTATTCTAAATACTCAGAAATTATCTGGGAGTGTTAAACCAAAAGCCACGTTCATTCTTTCCTAAGATAAATGAGCCCTGTTCCACTGGATTCCCCAGGTTCACTGGCTGTTCATCTATCAGCCACAACTTCCCATTAGGAGCCAGGGGTTTTGGCCTAGGCTGGGAAGGATGAGGTTGTGCAAGGTTTTGCCAGAAGAAGATGAGTGTTTCTGCTTGCTGATTGTCCCTGCCTGAGATTGTGTAATTTCAATCTCAAGCCATGTGAAAAAGGATTTGAGATTATAGTACAAGAATTTCTACCTTCTCTCTCACTACTGCAGCTGAGGTTTCTACCTGTGTAGAAAACAGCAGGTCAGGTTGAAGTTGCTCATTCTGTTTCCCTGTCAATGGAGATGTAATATAATGCTCGCTTGGTGCAATGGGAATGTCACTCCTCCCAGCTCTGAAACCTCTCCCTGTGTAACTGAACTCTTCCTGACTTCAAGAGTACTGCTGTTGCAAGGCAGCTCACCAACCACTAGAATTTCCCACTGGGATTATGTTAAATTTTAGAAACGTATTATTTCAAAGGTGGCAGTTTGGGCTTTGTAGTCTAGAACTGTTGATTTTGTTTCTCCTGAGGAAAAACTTGTGAAGACAGTGAGGAATGAAGATGTGACCTATGCTAAAATTAGTATATTGTTATGTTGCTCTATTTTTAGAAAACCTGTTAGATCCTATTACTCCTGAACTAGAAGCTGAAAGTTAAACTTCTGTCCCAGACAACCAGGGATATGTCCTCATTGGGGCCCCTTTGTCCACAGTCTTGCATGTTGCTTGCATACCTGCTCTGCTCTTGCTGCTTTTTTGGTGAGGAAATTAAAGCACAAATTTACAAGCTCATAAAAAACAGGAGTCTCAACTGTTCAGTTGCAGTGCCTGATCAGGAGGGGAGCTGAGCAGACCCAGGAATTGGGGGGTATGGTTGCCTGCAAAACCAAAACACAGCTGATAGGGCTAATTTTAGGTTTTCTAGTCTTGACGCTAGCCCTGTATTCCAGCAAGCTGTTTGTAAGTCGTCAGCATTCCCAAGCATGTCCCTGAGTTACAGTGGGAATGTTAATGTGACCTTTCTCTCAAATTGTATTTGTAGAGGCTGCTGAGATAATGAGAGACATCGGAACAGCCATCCAGTATCTGCATTCAATGAACATTGCTCATAGAGATGTCAAGGTGAGGCCTGAAGATGTGTGGGCAGGGAGAAAAGAGCATAAGGTAGAAAAATAAATGGGCAGTGGTGGTTTAAATAGAACTAGGAGCACAATCAGATGGTCAAAGTGTTCCTATTCCTCTGCCAGTGTGAGAAGGCATCTGTTCACAGCTAGCTTGCAACTAGTCAAAGGTCAGAATATTCATGTGTGCTGGTGTCTTCCAGTTGTGTACGGAATGCAGAAGAATCTGGTGATAGTTAATTACAAAGGCAATACAACTTGCAATCCAGTTAATTAACAAGAAAATAACACTGCTTGAAGTGAACTTATACTAGATGTTATACCTCTAGGTACAGTCTTTGCCAGTTACTCATTGTTTTCAGGATCCTACTTGCCTAAAAAATGAAAAACCAAACCAAAACAAAAACCGTTCCTTCAGAAGCCTCCTTCAGAAACAGGAGGAACTGTATATATGGGAGCAATAATACCAATTCCGTGCATCCAACCCCCTTTAATAGTATACATAAATATTTGGGGAAAATGGGAAGATCTCGGTTACTCCCATGTGGAATGCTGTGTTTTATTAACTAAGGTTTTTACCCAAATCTTGTTGTAGAGATTTGGCAGGGTTTATAGTATTGTATTTTATTTTTGTTCTGTCAAGTGCACAGCATAAGCAGAGACAAGATAGCTGCACCAGGGCATTTCTAGCGCAGCGATGTGGCAGTGTGATGGAATGCACTGAACAGCAGGTCACATAATGACAGACTGAGGCATCAGATTGGGTCCACAGTTCTGAGTTTGTGAATTTTCTATAGATGCTTCTGTGTATTTAGCTGGAAAACTGCCATTATTTGGTGTCACAGAGGGGTATGTTTGGGGGTTCTTTAGGTAGGAGAATGACTTAACAGTTCAGAGACTAAAAATTTATTCACGTATGTGAAGCTATGCGCCATAGCCTATCAGCAGCCCAGAAACTGAAGCATTTATCCCCAAACACCCCCTGCACACACTCAGTGAACCAATAGAAATGGTTCAGATTGCTTAATAGATCCTAAATCCTGTTTTCTTTCAAGCCCTTCCTTCTGTATGTCCCTAAACACTGGCATGAGGGAGGGCATAGCTTTCTTATGACTGAGAAACTGGAAAACAAATTCAAAGAATTGCAGATTCTGGAGATGTGCTGTTCTCCCTCCTCTTGTGCACAAGAGCTTGTTACTTCCTTCTGTGCCATTTCTGATTTTGGAGAGTCTTCATGGAGTGTGGAACAAGAGCAGAATTAACTCTGTGCTCTGCAGAGTGCTGTCAGATCAGCTGGTGTTAGTCAGAACAATCCCAGTAAGTACAGTGAACTAGAGAGAGGTTCAAGAAGCCGAGCTTGACACCCACTGGACCTGATGAGTCTTGGGATTTGCTCTCTTAAATAACCATATAGAGAAGGATGCTGATCCGTAGTCTTAGCAAAAATGCTACATATTCAGAAGGAACTTTCTGCCTGGTATGGTGGGGATGTGAGAGAAGTAAGAAGACTCAGATGCTGGTGGCGATTCAGGCAAGTGGGAATGGTCTGACCTTTCAGCTATTAGAGACATCTCTTCATTGTCCAGTTTATCCTTTCTCTTGATGGTCTTTCAGCCTGAAAACTTACTTTACACATCTAAAGAGAAGGATACTGTACTCAAACTCACAGACTTCGGCTTTGCCAAAGAAACCACTGTACAAAATGCGCTGCAGACCCCCTGTTACACTCCTTATTATGTGGGTAAGTTATCTAAGATGCATTTCTTTTGTATTTCAGTCTGCCATCCCTCCCCTTATAGTGGGTCTGTGGACTGTAGACATGGATGGAAAATCTTCTATTGTGGATGTAATGCAAAGAGGTATCCTGCAGAATTAAAACTGGCATCCAGCACAAACCTGGTCTGATGCCGGTACAGCTCAGTGCTCCTGCTTGCTTCCTTGCTTGCAGAGGAAAAAGCCTTAACAGGGGATACAGTGAGGATCAAGGAGAGAGAGCATGTTGCTTCTGATTACACTTGAAGTCATCCTGATGTTTCATCTGAATGATGCAATCAAAGCTGTAATTTGAACTCAGCTTCATGATTATTTGGGTGTTTCCTTGCAAAACTTCCCTTAGCCTAACTAATGCAATGAAAGAGAACAGGGAGAGTATTGCTTCAGCTGTAAAGCTTCTTAAAGCTGGCAAATTAGTAATAAAACACCAATGTGACTTAATCGCAACTGAATTTTTGCCTGTGTTTTGTCCAAAGACAGAGCACTCTGTAATGAATGCCACAGTAGGCTGCCCTTTATGCACTCATTTTAGAGTACATCCTTTTTGGTCTTTGAGTTAATAGCCATTCACCATATGGTA
>VZTO01017860.1:35344-55826 GCA_013400615.1 Syrrhaptes paradoxus
GGGGATTGGAACTCGATGATCTTTAAGGTCCCTTCCAACCCAAATGATTCTATGATTCTATTAATTACGACAGCAATTATTTTTTTCTTCTGTATATTTGTAAACTGGGATTAGTGATAAAATGTTAAGGAATTTACCCATAGATGTTTTTAGGCCTTTATATTTGTATATAAACAGGCTGACATTTCCCTTCTCAACACCTTTTTATAAACCAGCATGATTGCTCATATGTTTAGAAAGTAATTTTCCTTACAAAATTAAGCTCCCTGCCAGTTCACCTGCCCCAGGGGAAAAAAAAAAATCTCCTTTAAATGTATCTCTCTATAATTTTGTTACTTAGTGAAAAAATGTAATCCTCTGGAAGCCAAAGAAAGCCACATTGCTCTGTAGCTGCTGGAGCTAAACACACTCCACCCAGGTACTGATCAAAATTGTATCACAACTCAAGTAGGTCCTTTCTGTTCTGATTTCTGGAACATATGCTTCTGTCTCTTTCAGTGCCATGTCCCCCTGTACGCATTTAGCTATAGCTCCTTCTGCTTTTCTGTAATCTCAGTACTCTCTTGAGCAGAGAGATGCTAAGGTGAAGAGTAGGGCATTTTGCCAGCTCCATTCCTCCTTTTTAAATCTATGTTAAATGTGTTTAGGAACTTGTCAATATAAAATACTACCCAGTTCCTGCAGTGAGTTGCATTTTTTTAATGCCTCCGATATTTGTTGTTGTGTGCTGCTACTTATAAGATGATGGAGATGGAAGGAAATATCTGGTACTGTGTTAATTCCTGTTTTTAATCTTCTTCAGCCCCAGAAGTCCTTGGTCCTGAGAAGTATGACAAATCGTGTGACATGTGGTCGTTGGGTGTCATCACATATATTCTGTAAGTATCTGGAAAGAGGCTTGATGAATGGGAAAACACACTTATTGAATCTGCACTTAGAACTAGGTGGTCACTAGGATCATGTAACCTGCAGAAGAATATAAGCTTGTATGGGACTTAAGAGATGAAAGAACTTTCCTAGTTATAAGGGTTCCTTTGTCCACTCTTACAGCCTGTGTGGGTTCCCTCCATTCTACTCAAACACTGGTCAAGCCATTTCTCCAGGGATGAAGAGAAGAATTCGGATGGGGCAATATGGGTTTCCCAATCCAGAGTGGGCTGACGTATCAGAGGAAGGTAACAATGCTCACTGCTACTGATGAGTATGTGTGTGGTGTGCAGTGGTAGAGTGCTTACAAGAGACCATTTAGAAAAACCTGTTTTGGTTTTTGTTTCCCTTTTTTTTTTTAGAATTTAAATTATTTTTTTTGTAAGGTGATACACAGAATAACTGGGAACTCAGACACTAGCCAGCAACCTAAGTAGTACAGAAAGTAAAAGACTTTCTTCCAAATTCCATCTAGTGCTAGTGAATGCCGAGATTAAACCCTCTGGAAACAAAGGTCTTTAATCCTGAGAAAGGAGACTGTCAGGGCTGCTGCAATGTGAGCTGAGTTGGAAGAAAGGCAAACTGTCTTAAGAACTCATTCAGTCTTTGCCCTCCTCGGTGACACAGCCAGCAAGGATAGCAAGTTTTCATGTTAGCTTTTTGTGATGTGGGAACTTGCCAGCCACCACTTAAATCAAGGTCAACCATTGATTTTGTATAAGTCATTGACCAAAAGCTGCTGCTGTTCAACTGTGACCTGGATGGGCTCAAACTGGGTCCTGAAAGTGGATGTTTTTGATTCCCTCTTATTCTGACAGTCTTATAAGCTGGAAGTCTCACCTGCCCATCATATTAAATGGAAACCTCAGCAACCTCTGTGCATGTCTTTTTTTTCTAGCAAGCCCTTTATATTGCTGTTGCTAGCATCTGATTATTGTCTGCTGTTTACAGCAGATCCAAGTTCTAGTATTGTCTGCTGGATGGTACTATGATCTGTAGCACTTTAATCCCTCTTGGATCTCGTGGTTGCGTGGGGAGCATGGACTACTGAACATTAATAAGGAAGGCATTTTACCTATAGGTTACTGGCTTAATATTTTGACTGCCTTGGGTCTTGTTCAGCTGCTAAAATGGTAAGGGAGTTTGGTGAGAGACCATTCGCTTGGAAAATCTGTAGGTTTTCTGTATGCTTGCCTGAACAAAGATAGGTGCTCTCTACTTTTGAGCCTATTAAGATCTGCTAGTTTAAGTGCACTCTTTCAGGCTGATCAGACACCTTCAGCAAACTGCTTCTTTTTGCCCTCCTTGATACTGTTCTTATCATGGTTTTCTTTAATCTTTCCTTCATTGCATCATCTATGGAGGCTTCCTTTAAATTCCCCACCAGTTGCCTTTAGTCATCTTAATGGACTCTGATTGTGGTCCCGTCCTTATGTTTAGACTCCAGGTAATCTCTTCAGTAAACCTCCTTTGCAGCCTCTCTAGACAAACTGAAGTTTCAATTGGTACTTCTGGCAGCTTCTTACAGGCATTTAGTCATCTTGCACTCAATGTTTCTGAAAGAGAACTCTTGTTCAGAAGCTTGTCTAGGTTTCCCTGAGGAAGTTACATTTAAGTCTTTCTAAATAACCTCCCTTGGATGTAGTGTTTCCTGTCTGTCCACCTACATTAATGAAACTCTTGTCCAGACTCTCATCATCTCATATCTCAGTTACTTATTACTCTTGCTTTGGCAAATACCATGTTCACAGAAAGATGCTACAAAGCCTGTTTGTGCTATCCATTTCTTTGACTTTGTTGTACTTTTAGTTGTCAAATAGAAGTTTATTGTTTTGTTTTTTCACAACCTGCACTAGTCTTCTGTCATTTCTCAAAACATCAGCTTATGCATTCATTCAGCCCATGATGCCAGGCTTCTCACCATCTTTCAGACAGTGCACTTGGTAGCTTTCTGTTCCTGTGTTTCTCTTTTTCTCAGGTTCTTGCTCTCAGAACAGTTGATTTGGTGATATAGATAGCATAGATGGAGTCCCCAATCCTTTGCCTTGCTTTCTTACCTCTTGTTTTGGATGTTTTTGTGTTCTGCCTCTTTAAACATAATAACCTCCCACACTGTATGTGACTTCTTAACATGGTAACAGCAATAGGTAGATGTTTTGAGTTTGGCAAAATGATATTTCTTCATTCAGCAGGTCTTTGTGTTCTCAAGGTTATTTGGGAAAGCAGCAGTAGACTACAACATGCCATGTTGGTCCTGTTTTTCAGCCAAACAACTGATTCGCCATTTACTGAAGACTGACCCAACAGAGAGGATGACAGTTTCTCAATTTATGAATCACCCTTGGATTAATGTGAGTTTCATATCTCGTCTTACAGGGGAGCAAGATGAATTCTTACATGCGGAACTTACATGTAGCTCCACATAGCACAGCAAGAGAAGGATGATGATTACTGTTAATAACTTAATTAACCTACTGTGCCTTCCACAAAGGATCATCTGCCTGTAGAACAATTCTTCTTGGTCTTACCAGAGGACACACAAAGAGACAGCCACAATAGTGTCCTTGAAAGCAAAAGCTGAATGTATCTATATCTTCTGTGAGCAGGCAGTCACTGTTGACTCTGCAGCATATGCGTGTGTTACTCTCTTTAAAAATAGAAAAATAAACTGTATGTGCTTACTTCATCAGTGCAGGATTTAAAGAGAGCTATTATTAGTGGTCTCGGGCACCAGTGTGCATAGCTGTGTTAGTGTGAACACAGTCCGGTGCTTAGTGGGAATTGTCATCCTTGGCAGAGTTGGGAAATGTGTGGGGGAGGAGCAAGGGTCTCTGCTTAGTGCCCTGTAAGAGATTGCCAGATAGGGTGGGACACAGAGCTATTCATGGTCCCAGTTCAGGTTTCATTCTATGACTTGGTTGAATTTGCTTTTCCTTAAAAAATACTTTTTGGAGAGAAAGAAAAAAACCACTAATAATACAATATAAATTATTTCAAACAAGAGACAGGAATCCCAGGAGTTATCAGACTGAGTTTCAGGATATCATCTCTGCTCTGTAGGTGTCACTTAAAATAATTGATTGTACTTCTCACTTTTGTGCCTAAAAGGACACCAATCTTGTTCTTGCTGCCCAAATATCATCAGCCAGGGACAGAAGCACTTGTACTGTAGAATGCCCTATTCTCTCATAGTACTTTGTCTATGCTGATCCTCAGAGAAGGGGCAGAAACAGAGGCATGACTAATAGTCAGCATTTCTATAATGCCTGTTTGAAGATCTGAAAGCCCTTAAAATTCTATCAAAATGTATCTGTATGAAGTACAGCTGATGAAGTAGATGAATGTCTTCAGTTAGAGTTGTGAAAGCTGAGAAATTAAGGTTACAAAGATTCTACAGAACTGGAACAGAACCTAGACAATGTTTCTAAGTCTTTTTTAACCAAATAAAAATGTAAAGACTGTTCAGAATAAATACCTCCAGCTTTTTAAGTGTTTTGAAGACCCAAGAAGGAGGTGTTCCAGAAGTCAGCAGGCGATGAATTTCACAGAATGAATGCCTAATAGCTAAGGAAGCTACCACCCACAGCGACACATGTTACTTGAAATATGCATATAACCAATTAATAAGGAGGAGATTAGAGACAAGGTCTATAGACTCTGCTGCACCGAAGAGCTGTGCTAGAATACTGTTCCTGGAAGAATGCTCTAGGAGCTGCAGATCGACATTTTTTTCTGCTGAACCTATTGTTCCCATGAGGCAGAGGGAGGGAGAGGGAAAGACCAACATAGGGATTTAGGGAAAGGAAAGGAAAAATACAGACATTCACTAAGTGGGAATGTGTATGGGGAGATGCCTCACCCAAGCAGTGGAGGCAGTGTCTCTCCTCTTTTCTTTTTTTAATTAGATGGATGACAGAAATATTGGTGTGGACTATGCAAAAATGGTCAGTTTAGGTGGAGCACATAATCCTCAAGCTAGCTTGTAGATAAGATTTATTGAACAAGGAGTGTCTCACAGCAGATAGGAGGGCAACTTCCACACCTGCTCAGGGACACCACTGGAGCCAGTCTGCTGGTTTTCCATTTCCCTCCTCCCAGCTGTACTTGATAAAGCTATACCCTGGAGACCTAGGGCCCTTTTCCAGAGGATGCAGGAGTCATTATTTCTGCTTCCACTTGAGCAGTGGTGCTGTTAGCTTGGTGGAGTATAAACACTGCTTCCAATGTGATGCTTATTTTACAGTGACATAGACAAGGATCTCCTTAAACTTTGTTGACATGCAGCTGTGTCTGGTGTAGGATGCCACAGCGGTATACAGCAAGTTTGAGTAGAAAGGATGAATTTATAGTTTGGGTTATGGACTAGCAAGAAATACTATGATTCTTGCTGAATTTAGCTAGGGAACTGTGCTTTGTGCTTCAGAAATTGTACCTTACTCTATTTAAATTGTCTACTGATCTTTCATGGCAGGTGACCATATATCTCAATTTTTTGCGAAAGAGCATCTCAAGCGTTGCACTGTCTTCTGAACTGTGCCTTACTCTGAATAGCAGTATAATGTCCTCATTGGGGCGCATGTGATCTGATAAACTGGTAATCTCAGCTAATGTATATGTACAAGAAAATTTCTGCTGTGACGGATCCTAGAAGATAAAAGGTCAAATTAACCACTTGAAAACATTTACTAACAAACAGTGAAATAACAGTGAAATGATAGTTAAAATCTAAAATGTACATAAAAATTTATCCACCATAGGGTTATTGGTTGGACTGGAAGGGAGCAGAGTGAAACAAACTCAGCACTGATTTCTCACTCCTTTTGTTCTTTAAAGATGCTGTCATGTGGGGACTATAGTCCTTTTCTACCTCACACATGAATTAGCTTGTGGGGTGATTGAAAGCATGAATAATGAGAGCTACTGAAGGACATTAGATAAACTTTTACACTCTCCATACACATAGAAAAAAGCAAGCAGTTCCTTCCCAAATGTGATTTTGCAAAACACTTCTGGTATTTTTCCCTTTTCTCAGAGATCAATGTCAGTGCCGCCAACACCTCTTCATACTGCACGGGTCCTGCAAGAGGATAAAGACCACTGGGATGAAGTTAAAGTGAGTCAATCGTAGTTCAGATTTCTTGAAGTCAAGTCTGATAAGAGATTAGAGGGACTGGCTTCTCTGGGTTTGCTTATTTCCTTGGAGATGACGGCTATTTTGTATACAACCATGTTAAACAAGGGAAGCAGGAACAGTCCTGGTTAGAACAGTAGTGTATATGGTAACTGTTTAAAATAGAAGAATGCTATTTGAATTTCATCCGTCAGCCTTACAGCTGTGCAAATACCAACCAAGAATATGTTTATGATCAAAGTTGTTAATGATGCTACCTGCTGAACCACTGTATGTAACCACAGAGGAGAAAGGACAGTGTTGAGGGAGCTTGAAGTTCATTATAGTGATGTCAAGAATATGAAGAAAATGTAGGGGGACAGGGTGGGAGGGCTGAGCTGCATTCTGGTTTTCTACTCTGTTCTTGTATTGTAAAACAACATTAAATAACCTTAGCCTCGTCTTGTTGTGACATTTGGTAAGGGGCGATAAAAATATCTGTCTTTCTCGTAATCTGACCAGGTGCCTCACCTACTGTTTGTACTGGTGACAGTTGAATGCTTCCTGCAGAGAGAAGCTATAGGGCAGACTAAAAGTTGTTTGCAAGCTTTAACTCTTTCTGATTTTATTTAAATTACTGAGGTATAGTCTCAGCTGTTGAAATATCTAATGGTAAAATTTCATAGGACCTGGGCAACATTTGCCTCCCATATCAAAGAGATCGAACAAATAGTTTCACTTGGCATTCTTCATTTCCGTGTTTCTGAGAACTTCTTATACCTGTGCTTTGTACAGGTCCCAGAGGTATTCCCTTGGGCCACCAGCATTCCCGTATTATTTAATAATTTTTCCTTTCCTGAACCAAATGCATAGACATTAATTTAGCATATTTTTGCTCAAAGCCTTATTAAAAAGTTTAAAATTTGCCTGCACTTAAATGTTAATTCAAGCTAAGGAAGCGTGTGAATTTGAAGCACATACTTTTAAACAACTTTGTGTGAACTCTTTATTCTAGGTCCTGCTAACCTAGTTTGACAACAGAGAAAGGAAAGCAGGGCTCTGGCTCTGGTGCGAGAAGCCCAGGCTCAGTAGCTGGTGAAGGCGTGGAGCCAGTCAGTAAGAAATGCTGGGCATAGGGACACAGTGGAATTTAGGCTAGCAGAGTGTGGTCCTGCATGCTCTCACGTGAAACACCGTGTGAATAGTTCCTCCTGAATGAGTCCATGAGTAGAACGAAGCCTTTAGTCATAGTCTGGTGCAGCAGAAAGGGCTCAGCTATTTCTGGCCATAGTGTAACAGAGGGTTCCTTTTTGTACATTCATCTCCTGGTGGTAGCGTGGGGTGGCTGTGCACTCTCTGCCTTGGGGTTTTCAATAAGTTGCTTCTTTGGTTTCAGGAGGAGATGACCAGTGCTTTGGCTACCATGAGGGTGGACTATGATCAGGTGAAAATTAAAGACTTGAAAACATCCAACAACCGCCTCCTGAACAAACGCCGCAAGAAGCAGAAGCAAGCAGGCACCTCTTCTGCAGCCCCAGGGTGCAATAACCAGTGAGAACAGGAGTCAAGGACCTGTGGGTGGAGGGTAAAAGTTAAAAGGAACAATTTAGAAACATACGATCAACTCAGTCCGTACCACAAAGGCAATGAGACGATAAGGAAGCTATCCCACAAAGAGGGAGGAGTGTGAAAGATTATGTTTTTGTAACTTGAATCAGGGCTTTGCTTTTAAAGGCTGATGTATATGACATGATTATGTTGTGTATTGCTGGGGAAGGTGCAGTAATACCAGAAATGTTATGGGTTTGTTCTGGCTTTAGCTGTACCGGGGAGGAGAAAGAACAGGAGGCACTCTCAGCATATTAATGCACTGAGGCTTTAACAGCCAACTCCAAGAGTAACTTCTGCTACCATTTTGAACCTGGGAATAGAAGAAATGCCAGCTGTTCTGCTAGGGGGGGTTTAGTAGTTCAAACATGAGTATTGAGAAAGGATAAAAATGTCACTGCTCTTCATACGAATAGCACAGGTGCAGTTCTATTTTGGATGCATCTGGACACCATTTCATGTTACAACTGGTAAGAATAGTCAATATGTCCAAATTACCTCCTGAAGTTACAGAATATCGCCTGAAGAGTAAACAGTTATTCCTGTCCCAGGAAAAAGCATCCATACATTTCCATTTTCATAAAGTCTTTATGTAGTCTTATGAGAAGATTTGGGTTTGTTGTGGATTCTCATTTGATAACATGTAAGTTTTCTAAACTGTAACCATTATTTTGTGTCTATGCTACTGTCAGATCCCTCTCTTGTAATGTTTTTAATTTAAACAGTACTTTGTGTGAAGAGTTTTAGTAAGGATTTAATTAGTTGAAAGTATCCTGCAGAGAATATTGCTGTTCCTCTTGGATCCACAACCTCTAGGGTGTGCAGCTGGACATGGAATTGCAGACAAGAGACTGCTAGAGAAGAGAGACACCTGAAGTTTGGGAGGAAGTGGCAAGTGCATATTCTCTGAATGGACCCTGGTGTCTGCCAGCATCCCTTCTGGTAATTACCTCCAGATCCTGTGCCTGATATGTGCTGATCATAGCAAATTTTGGGGTGCTGGGGTTGGTTTGTTTCCTGGGGTCAGGGAGGGGGAGGATGCTACTTTATTTTGCAGTGTTTTGTCAGTGTTTCTGGATCCAAAGATTTTTACCACTGAAGGGAGATTACCTCTAAGTATATCCACCCATACCCATTGCTTTTTCCTATTCTAATTCTCATTTTATGGGATCCTAGCCTTGATTTGCTAATTTGTTTTACTTTATGATCAAAATATTTTCTCTCACTGTTTTTTGGGGTTTTTTTTTAGTTGAGGTGAAGCAAATATTTGTGGAAGTATTATCAGAGTCTAGGATGAAGATTATGTGCTTCCAATGATGCAAGCAAAAACTACTTTGTGGTAGGCACACAGGTTACTGGTGTATTAATAGGCTCAGAAGAATGTTCAAAGGCAAAAAGGAAAACAAGGCTTCAGAGAGGATCTGAGTTCTCAAATCTGACTGCCACATAGATCTTGTTAGCTCCAACAAAGATCAACTTGATGCTTTGAACCCTGTCTGGAGAGCCTTGTTCCCGTCTTCGAGGTGTTGGATGAGACCTCCATTCTTCTTTGTGAACTGGTCCTAGGGTTTTATAAACTGATTTTAATAAATTGTGTTACAACATTCCTTCCTCCTGTCATCCCTGTTTTTGCTGAGATGTTGCAGAGTTTGTATTGCTTAGCGAGGTACATCTGTGTTGAACGTGATGGGAAAAGGGAGAAGGAAAGTGTTCAATGATGTTCACATTCAAAGGTCACCCAACTTTGAGCATTTTTTAAGATTCCAAGAGTTTGTTTTTGAATATGAATCTCTGCAAAGATATGTTTTAAAATGATTTCATGTTTATCTAAGTATCTCTATGATTATAGCATGTCCTGCATATGTTTATCTGATCTTATTGCTCCTATGAATTATGCAAATATTCTTCACTACCTGTAAATGATAATACAACTGATGGAGAGTTGTGATGTGTTCAGGGTGCAACAGTTGGGATGGGAGCCAGATCCAAGTTTCTGTCCCTTTATCCAAATTTTTGAGGGTGCTATGTACATCACTCCTACCTTCCCATTTGTGTCCCATCAGGGTGATACACGGTCCCACTATCCCAGCTAACAGGGCAACCTGTGTATCATGTGGGGGTGTCCTGGCTGCCTTGAGTAGAGTGGTATCGAAACTGTTTCAACCTGTGGTTTTGCTTCTCTTGCCCAAACTTGGAGCAGGAGCTCTCAGTTTCCAGCTGGTCCCTTCTTGCTTGTCAGTTCAGTCTGGAGCTTGAAGACGTGTCTGTTCCTGTGTAGTTTTCCATGGGGAACTGTAACGTGCATCTGGAGTGGTTCCTTCCTGTGGGCTTCCAGTCTTCACCGCACTGCAGTTCAGAAGCTGGTGTGACCAACTGATGTGCTTGGGCACAGCGCCTTCAGCTTTCCATCCCTGCATAGTAGGACAATACCATCTCATTAAATCTGGACTAATAGTTCTTGTGTTCTACCCTGCAGTGACAGCAGCCAGGAATCCTGTAAAGCCCGCAGGGAACCTGGAGAGGGCCAGACGTGGCGGTGTGTGCCAGTATTGGACAGCAGGGTTTGTGCCTATTTTACAGAAGAAGGGAGGCAGTTCCCTGGGAGCTGGGAAGCAGCTGACGTGCAGTGTATGGACTCAAGCTGCTGTCCCTGGTGTGACACGGCTGTGTTCTGTAACAATGGGAAGGGGGTGCATGAGCTCTGGCCTTGAGTCAGCCGCAGCTGTGAGAATCTGCTAGGGACCAGGTTTGGGGGCTGTGCTGCTTGTCACCGCTCGCTGGGGGTGCAGCCGTTCCCCCAGCAGCGCTGCGGGCGGCCGCGGTGTCCGTGCAGCTCCCCCCTCCCCGTGCACCCCCCCCGTGCACCCCCCTACCCCTCGCTGTGACACCCCGCTACGCTGGACCTCCCGCAGCTCCGCCGCCCGCCCCGGCTCCGTGGCGCCACCTGCTGTCCGCGGCGCCGCTCCGCAGCCGCTGGAGGCCGAGGGGGGCGCGGGGCGCGGGTCCGGCCGGGGCGTCCCCAGCAGCATCCAGGTCACTGGGCTTTCCCCAGAGCTCCCACGGTTCCAGCGGCTGGCAGCAAGTAAAACTCAAACCTGCGGGATCTCGAGCTCTGTGGCACAGGAGCGTTCTCGCCAGAGCCTGCAGGGAGCACTGCCTGTTGCTAGCACGTGCGCTGTGCCCTGGAGGAGCCTGTGATGAGAGCCGTGGGTACGTTTTGCAGAGTATCTTTCCTCTCTGGCTGCTAGCTCTGTTATACGGAGGGCCCACTTTCTAGCAGCATGCATACACATTATAAAGAGCTCTGGTGTGCTAGTGGTGGTATTTGGGTCTTGCCTCTTTCCCCAGCTATATAGTATAATAGTCTCTTTAGAACTTGCTGCTTAGGATCCAAATTTATAGCCTGTTTTTAGAAAGGATAGGCTATTATAGAACTGGTTATGCATTTGCATATTCATCAGCCATATAGAGGAGGTAAAGAGCTGGGAAGGGAAAGAAGAAATGAATGGTCAATAGAGAAGGCTTCAAGGAGAACACAGATTAAAAGGTCTATTTATTTTTTACAGAAGAAGCTAAAAAAGGGCTGTGCACAATTCCCCACCCCCATTCCTTTTCATAGCAGTTGCTTATGGGCCGCTGCCTCCCAGTGTATTCCTCTGCACTGTATTCCCCTCATACGCATGCATTCTTGCTCGCTCACTTACGAGTGCACTTTTTCCAGTTCACACGCAAGTCTGTACAAAAGCACAGATAAAATTCCCTCCTTCACTTTTCCATTTCTTGCACTGTCTTACCTCTCTGACCACATGTGCCATATGATGAACCTTTTTTTGACATGGCACAATTAAAGGGGAGCATTAGTGGTAAGCTCTTGGCCTACTTCTGTGTTTTTCTATTTGTCAAAACCCAGCGTGCAGTCCTGGGATTGCTTTGCTCTCTTAACACTTCACTGCCTAGAGTCTAGAGGCCCAATTATGTAACTGCTTCTGACTTGTCTGACATGAGGGATAATGAGAATGCTACATACTCAGTTTGATCTAATTTCTTGTCCTCTTTTCAGTTCAGACTTTATTTGGCCCATGTTTAGACAAAAGCGCTTCTGAGAAAAGGAAAATTTAGTGAAGAAGAGAGAACTGAGGCTTTTAATTACTTGCATGTAATCATAAGTACGTGCACTGTTTTAAACGTGTGCTAAAGGTAGGGAAGAGGTGTTAATCTGTGACCAGCTGCTTTGGTACGTTTGCATGCTTAGCCTAACAATGGAGCCAGCCATGGGAGCCAGTTCTGCTGTACTTGGGAGGAAAACTTGTCCGTGAGGATGCACCCACGTACCCCAACTCATTCACCAGTGCCCTTTCACACTCACTAACAAACCCCAGGGACAAAGAGCGTGAAGGCAAGCAGGGAGTGAATTTACATGTGGGAGAACTCCTTTCTTCCAAGAATACATGTTTTGGAGAGTTGTAGAAATACCAGAATTCTCTTTTTCCTAGGTTCCTGTATTTCTCTTCGTCATCTGTCTGTTCTCAGTAGTGGAGCTGGAATAGCTGAGAATGAATGTAGTTAATTCTCTTTTAGAGAGCCTGAACAGGAGGAAGACAAGGATGCAGACTTGGAAGACAGAGAGCACATACTTGAAACCTCAAAGAAAAAAAAAAAGGATTATTAAAATTTCTTGCAAGCTAACAAGCTAGTTTCATTCACGTATATACTTAAACACTTCTCACATCTGGAAAATCGAGGTTAGAGCAGTCCTAGATAATAATATTTGCTGGAGAAATATTTCCCTGGAATCTTTGCACTGGGTAAGAAAATACTTTTTGAGTATTAAGTACAGCTTTAAAATAGAGGGTTTTTTTTTAGTTTGTGTGGTTAGAAGAATTTAATGGGGCAAAGGGCGTAGAAATGGGGGATGATATGTCATGTTAAAGAATAAGATAAGAAATGTCTGCTATTGTGTTCAACTTATATTTTTACTGCAGGTGCTACCTCTGTACAGACATAGCAGGATAGATTCAACTTTTTATTAGTCTTTTTTACCAGTAAGGCAGAGGATGTTCCTGCACTCAAGGGAAATGTCGAAGATAACCCTGTGACTGTAGATGAACACCTATATCGGAAAACTTGTAAATGAAGCCTAGCACTAACCTTATTTCAAAATTTCCTGCCTCATGAATGTCCCAGGTGCCAAGGTCTCGTAGATCTGCTCTAACTGCATGAAGGCACAGAGGCATCATTGTCAGTGGGTTTCCTCGTGCCACTTGAGACCGCAAAAAGAAGCGATTGCTCAAATGCACTGCAGCGTTGTTAGCTTCCAGGAGCCGAAAGAGAAAGAATACAGCTTTCAAATAGCTGGAGGTAGCATGAAGGGCCAGGCTATCGGTACTTGAAGATAGTATACAGGTGTTTTGACCTTGCTTTAGTTCAGCTTCCAGATCTGATAATAAACATGTTTTAGCTGCGTGGGGCTGCAGGCCCAAGCTGCTAGTAAAGTCTCTGCTGCTTTGACAGCGTGCTGGGTTTTTTCTCCTGCTAGCCACTGAAATCTACTTATTTGGACAGTGGTTGCAAACCATTTAGGATTCTTGGTCCTGGGGCTATACTGAAGCTGAATGATTGAAAAAAAAGGAGGAGTTGGATTGGTTTTTTTCATGTTAAGCTTCTAGATTTATTTCTGTTGAATTTTACTGTATTCAAGTTAATTACCAGTATTGCTAGTTTAACAACAGTTTCTTATTGCACTTTCTTTATTTGTTAACAGTGAGTATAAGTGCTTCTTTTTGGGGTGTGCCTTTTTTGTCTTAGTGGCTTTATTCCAGTTTTGAAATCAAATTACATGGTTATTTTGCCAAATATTGTGCTCCTCAAACTTCCAGGGTAATCCATTTGGGAAACATGGGAGATGTTCTCAAGAGATTTCTTATTGCTTAGCTACTGAAACACCTGCTAAAGCTGAGCTCTTTAAAAAAACTGAAAATTATTTAAATGTGAAAAAGAGTGGGTTGATCTGGAAAAGAAACTTCTCAAAAGACTAAAATTAGAATGGAATGTGTTAGAAGAGTAATACTGGTGGGGGAGGAGGACCAAGGTTTTTTAAAATAAAAATGCTATTGCTTGAGTAATAATCAAGGAAATTCTGGTTAGGATATTAGCTGCTGCTCCAACCCAGAGCAGTTAATGAATTCAGAAATAATTGTGTTTCCCTAAAGATAGATATACAATACAGACTCCATTTTTTTCTGTGGTAGTCTAAGACAAAGCTTGGCTTGATGTTTGTAAAATTAGACTTTTGAGTAAATGCTGTTAGTATACCAAATAAATGGTTCTTTTAGAGCCACTAATAGCTGAACAAATATTCTTTGCAGATTAAGTTCTGCTCTCCCAGAGTTGCCTGAGTGAGCTTCCTTTCTGCTTGCAGAAACCTTGTCAAGGTGAGGTTAGCTTTCTTTTTTTGCTTTGAGAGATTTTGCATTTTTGTCTTGCACTTCATTGCTGTGTGTTTGACACTTGTCTTGAGTAAAAATCTAATTAGTTGTCTCAGGGCTAACCTTCTGTGATGCAGTGTGTTTTCTTTTTTTGGCTCAATTACTGTTGTACCATCTCTTCTCTTATTTCTGAACTTCTTTTAGTGGTGTGAAGTACTGGGAGGTTTTCAAGGAATCCCACTACCTGTCAGGAAACAAGAAACTACATAGTATGTAAAATGCTAAGCAAGAAAGTTCCAAGCAATGGGCAATAATAGGAGAGATATCCCTCTGAGGGTAATAGAAGATCTCTGCAAAGAAATGAACACAACTAGAACTTAAATCTTTTTCTTACTGTTTGAGAAAAGGCTGTGAGTATACTCCCCAGTATTTATGGGTGTCTCCTTTAGAGGTAACCCAAAAGGGTACTGGTCTCCCTTCAGGGTCATAGAAGACCCCTGTATGATGGCATGGCAAGCAGCTTTGCCATGGTTTCCTCACTGAGACTTCTCTCAGAGGTTGCTGCACTTCCTCCATCATCATTTCTCATTCCCAAGGTGCTGTGGTGAATGGGGGGATGTTAGTAGAGGCATCGGCCCTTTCAGCTCCTGCACAGGGTGTTTTAACCTTTGCTTTTTCTCACCTTTATACAGAATAAACATGTTTAAATTTCTTAGGAAAATCTGTTACTTTAAAATATCTTTTTTTCCCATGGGATTTAAGCTATTTTTTTAATCAGCTCTGTAAAGTACTGTGTTAGTGTTTTGGGTCGTAGGACTGTTTTTCCAAATTCTCTTGGTGTTGGGTGTACATTATCTCACTGGTAAGTAACCACTCTAGAGCAGACACACTTTTATTTCCATCTCCTGGCTTTTAAGTCTTTGTGTGGCATGCTTCATTTAACTACACAGTAAAAGGAGGTGGACTAGTTAGCTTTCTTTTAAAACCTTTGTTTTTCTTCTTCTTAATTTTATTAGCTTCGTGTATTTTCTGCTGCTTGGAAGTCATGAGGCTTTTCTTTAGACAGTCTTGACTGCGGTATTTCAGTTTCTTCTAAACATAAAAAAAAAAAAATCCTGTAGAAGCTTTTTGGTATAGGATATTTTAAATCTGAGGAGTAGGAAGGAATTGAATTTCCTGATTTAAAGTGACTCAGCTAGGTCTGCCTCCTTGTTTTGTAATAGATTCTCTGCATCCAGCTCAAACCTTGGCTGGCACTTGGTAGAGCTATCAAATGTTTTCTCCATTAATTTGTCATTTCTGCACGAAGTCGGTTTCTGAGCTGTTCCTCGAGGATCCTGGAACAAATATATAGTAAGCAATCCTTAGCTCCAAAAGTACATGATTCTGTGTCATAAGGCATCCGGTGCTATTACTTCCATCATCCCAAGTTACAACAATGATATGCCTGGCTAACAGGAGCCGAGTAATAATAACTGATTATCTTAGTTTGTTAATATTGTGTGCTTTCATAGCATATCTACAGTCATTCAGCCTGGTAAAATATTAACCCTTTATCTGAAGTGCTGCCAGCCACAAAGACGTCAGCATGTTTGCCGTCAGGGCTCAGAGCAGGTGTGGAGGCCATCTGCTCATCTTTGTAAGTCCTGAGAAGTCTAAGTGACACAGCTCAATGTGTTGTGGCAGTGTCATAGACGAGTGACATCCAGTCTTTCTGCCCAGCCCAGAAAGCATGGACAACATATTCTCGTCTAGAAGGACACGGGGAGGTACACAGCAGTTTCTACAACAACTGTTTGAACACATTTTGGGCAGGCATTTCTGGGTGATGATGGACAGGACAAAACCTCATATGCAACCAGTTGTCACAAAAGTGGAAATACACCACTCACGTGATGGAGATGTGTATGAGCTGCTCTCCTGTTATACAATGGGAGCAGGAAAAGAAATCGTCAGGGAATGGCCAAATGTTGAATTTCATGTTCTGTTGGACTGTATGTTTAGCTTGGGGGTTGAACATCAGCCCTCCTTGATATAGAAATTAATAGATTCTCTTTGAAAGCAGATCAGAGAAGAGTGTGTTCAACTATGCACCAAAGTGCAGAAATAGAAATGTTAGACTAAATTCCAAAATCTGAGCATATGTAACAACAAAGGGGAAGGAGTATATAAAGTGCACAAGCAGACTGAGCGTCATGCCTTGTTTTGAAAATAATTCATGGTAATATGAATGCTATTTAGAATGCTTTCTGTGGGCATTAAATACTTGTTTTATGAAGAAACTGTACAATATTCCTACCCTTGAAAGTTGAAAGGGACTTACTAAACACCTTACAGTGTTTGAAATAGTAGTCCTAAGGTTTAACTCTGCATATGCTTTTGAGGGAGGCAGGTAAAAGATGACTCTATGAATCCAAAAGGAGCTGGGATGAGGTGTGGACTGCATTGAGCATCAGTTCGTCTGTGTCTGTTTCTGCAGCTGTGGGACTGCAAGGGAGAGTAAAACCCAGGCTTCCATGGTGGCAGAAGTTAGACCTTGAATTCCTGTGATTCCTGCATCGGAGGGCAAAACTGAGGTTACGCCAATTTATTTCTCATTTAGTCCTACATCTTCTATCTTTATTGTGTCACTGGAGATAGGATCACTCTGACAGCTCTGAAGGGGGGAGCAGGCACTTCAGACAGTTGCCTGCCGTATTTGTGATGAATGAGGAGCCCTGTCCTTGCACACAGAGTGAACTGCAGAGCTCGGAGCATGTGCTGAGTTCTGGCACAGTGCAAATAAGAGATGTGATCTTGTGCTGCTGGAGACAGGGTCCCGTGTCTGGCATCACAGCTCTTTTGTGTTTCTCACACCTTTATTCAACAGGAAAAGTGTGGTTGTGTAAGAGACTCCTGTGCTCTTCATTTTGGCTTGCATGTATGTTCCTTTCCACTGTTTTCCTGGACTTTCTATCATATGTACGCTGCCATCGGGAGTCAACATTCAGAGATCTCTGACCCTGTAGTGTAATTGCTGGCAGACCCAGGCAGCAGCTATTGACAAAGAAGAGAGAATGTCCCTTTGAATGTCCCCAATTAGGATAATTACGTTTTTTAGCTGTTCATTCATTAGTAGAGAAGTAAACAGTGCAGACAGAAGGTTGTGAAGCAGGGTGTTTATTCACTTGTTTTCTAGCCTTCTCTCTGGATTAATGAAATGACTCACAGACAGTAATAACATGCTTGGAGGGGAAAAAAAAACAAACCTGGAGGTGGGACATGTGAAGCCAAACCTTTCTGTTGGGACACCTACATCTCGCCATATGTGATTTGACTGTCTTTGTTAAATGTAAAGAATGGATCAGTTGTGAAGACAGCAAAAAATGCCTGGGTGAAGGAATCCAATGGCCATCCAATAAATGCAGGTTGGTTTAGATATGTGTGAAAGAAAAGAACTGCTGGTGTGAATGTAAGACTGTGCTATTGCTTGTAAATGTTTCTGTGCAAGATTACTTTCAAGCATTTTCCTACCTTCTCTGACTCTTTGACAGAGGACCACTGGTGTGCCTCACATAGGTGAGTAATACCTGTTCTATCTCTGCCTCTGTGTGCTGCCAAACATACTCTCTGTGGTGTTTCTAAATTGCCCATCCCATAATCATGCTCAAACCCTTATTAGTCTTATGAAGTGGAGAAGGTAGGATAGTGAGACTTCTCTGATTTCAAAGTTAATCAAGGATTTATTGACTTCTGAGAATGTGGGACTGAAAGACTTGTAAAGGTTACATGAATTTTGGGCAGAGAAGGAAACTGAACACAAAACTAGATATCACGGATGCCCTTTCTGTACGAGACCATCTCGGTCTTCTCTGCTGTGACCTCTCAAGGAACACTCAGACTCACCTTTGTGAAGATTATGTATCTGCTTTTGAATTGGTTACTAATAAAAATCTACAGTTTCTGTATTAAAAGCTACGCGAGTGATGAAGCACAGGTATGTTTTAGCTTAACAGCAGGATTTTTTGGCAAGGTTCAACAGACTGAAAGCAGGACAAGAGAGGAATACTAATTGTGGAAATCCTGAGGATAATTAATTATAGCGTCTACTACCAGGCAACTCTGATGTTGAAAAAAATAAACTGAGACACACCTATGTGATGCTTTCACATACAGAAAATACTGCTCAGCATTTGTACTGGATTCTGAATTTATACTGATTTCTAACTATGTTGTCTAAGGGAAATAATGTGTACACTGCTGTCGTAAAGACCTCTTTGACTATGGCTGTTTCTGCATGGGAAATATCAGCTTGAAGCCTAAACCTAAACCCCTCAGCCAGCTCCTACTCTGCAAACTGCTTAATTTATAAATTCTCCAAAAAATGAATATATAGCCAAAGTGTTTTGCTATTTATTGTTACTTTATTCAAGACTTTTTATTGGTAGTTTCTGTGTCATTTTGTTTTCAGAGGAGCCAGTATATCTAGGGTGGAGATTTAAGTCGCACAAGGCAAAAAATGGGGATGAAGCCAGAGAAGGAAGAGGAGCTTGTCAAAGCCTGTAGAGAAGAAGTGGGGATAATTAATCAGACAAATGGAGATAGAGAGCAGGTGTGCAGAGGGAATAGTCTGATGGAACAAAAGGCAATGGAATGAAAGTGAATGTCAGAAGAGGTGAGTTTTTCTCTATTTTATAAATTATAAACTGTAGCAACAAAAGTTTTCCCTGTCAGCCTGAATTTTTATTTTTTGACAAATAGCCTTACAAGCATTAATCAAAGCAATAGCATTTTAAATGTTTTAATAGCAAGTTGTTTATTTAATATCAATAAGTTGATTCAGTGCTGACGATTTAAACAGTGGGATATGAAGCCCACTCACAAGCCTATGAATTCCAGCAAATGACTGAATTAGTTTATGTGAAAAAGTAGTTTCTGTAATATGGGTAAGGGAAATATATTAGAGATGCTGAACTGTGAAGAGAAAGGAAAATGTAGAGCAAGGGCAAAACCAGTTTTCCCTTGACATGTTTGTAAACCAAACATTGCAGTATTTAGGTCAGCACAAGAGGCAAAAAAATATAGTTTATAAACTGAAGTCAAACTGAGCAGCTAAGGTTCATACCCAAGCAGACAGACTAAGGTCAATCCTCCCATTTCTCTGTGCAACAAAGTAGTGTCACCTGCTTCTCCAGAGAGCAAGAGTGTGGCTGACAACCCCAGCCATCGGAAATGGAAATTCCTTCCCTGCTTTTGCAAAGAGAAGCAGCTGGTATCGCTTACTGTTCTGAGATAGAAGGGAAATGCTCTTTGATTCTGTGTTTACTTTGCGGTTCCTACACAGAGCTGCTGAGGAGCCTGTTGCTGCATTAGGGTTTTTCAGTGCCTGTCTGGACTCTTTCTCTCTCAGGGCAGTACTGCAGTATTTTCCTCCCTGCACCTTTTTGTTGTTCCCTGGAGGCGAGGAGACTGGGAAGAGATGAGCACACACAGAAGGTTTGCAGAGCAGATCAAAAGGGTTGGCTTTCTTAGATGATCGAAGGGAGAAACTTGGAGGAGTAATTTGGAATTAATGAAAAGAAACAGGAAGGAAGGAAACTTGAGGGATCCAGAGGCCATGATCCTACAGATTTGCAAATGGGATCCTCTCAGATGGTGACACACCTGAGTTGTGTGTCTGTGGTTAGGCTGCCAAGACTAATATGAATGCTGCCTTCTTTTCTTCCAGCTGGCCCTTCTGACCAAATTAACTAGGAAATGCTGACTGTAATGATGTAAAAACAGCACAACTGAAGAAATAATTTTTTTCCAAAGGAATAACATTCTTTAGTAATAACTGAAAGATCATTTGAGTCTACCCAGAGCATTCAGAGTAAGTAGCAACAGAGATGTGTGGAATGGGCCCTCTTGGGACCATGGGGTGCAGATAAGTGAATTCAGAGTACTGATTCAGATTGCTTCTCCCTTTCATTTCACTGAAGTTACGCCTTCACTGTAAAGTTAAAGCTGACACTAAATTACAAAAAAAAAAAAAAGTATTTTGTGGCAAGTGAATGTCAGTGTCTAGTAGTTGGAATTGAATAGTGTGATTTACTGTTGCCACAAAAATGATGGCAGGGGCCTAAGGTGGTCCTCTAAGTGTCGCCTTCCTCGCATAGAAGAAAAATGTTTTTTTCATTTGTAAAAGTATTTGACTTATGTAAGAGTTTTCCAATAATCATAAGCTAGCTTTTTGCATAAGAAATCAAAGACTGTTCTAGGTATGTCAGATGGAAAGCTAACAGAGCTTTTCTAGTTTAGCTGCAGAGGAAACAAACTACCAGAGTTGTTGCAGCAATTCTCAGCTTTTTTTGTTTTTTTCTTTTTTTTTAAAGAGTGTTTGTTTAAGTTCTTTTTATTAAGTTAGAGGAAGCATTAGCAGAGACTGGTCTGG